>PVJA010004717.1:57038-84045 GCA_004027025.1 Myocastor coypus | reverse complement strand
AAAAAAAAAAAAAAAAAAAAAAAAAAAAAAAAAAAAAAAAAAAAAAAAAAAAAAAAAAAAAATCCACAACCCTAAATGTTCTTTGTTTCCATGCACCTTGACTGAGATTAAAACCCTAAGAAGTTTTCTTCTTATCTCTGTGCTGCATATTGAGAAATCTGTTGTCAGTCTTCTACTCATTTGTAATTGTTTTTGTGTTGTTGTTGTTCTTCTTCTTCTAATTTTTATGAGAAGGTCTCACCTCATGTCCCAGGCTAGCTTAGAACTCGCCAAAGTTCTTCCACCTCAACCTCCTCACTGCTGGAATTATACGTGTGTATCACCAACCTGACTTAATCATTGTTATTTTATGTGTGATCTCTTTTCTCTTTTTGCTATGCAAAATTTCTCTTTTTACTGAATGCTTGGTAGTTTCACTAGGAACTATTTAGGTAAACACCTGTGCTGCTCAAGAATCCTTAGGACTCTTCCACTTGCATGCTCACAGGGTTAGTCAGTTCAGAATCATCATCTGCTTTTCTTTGAACACTTTTTCTATTCCTTTCTGGCCTATTACATATCTCTGCAACCTTATGAGATTTGTGAAGTACTCCATTTTTTCTTATTTTGAACACCTTCATATTTCTCATCTGGTCTCGGCTACATCCTAGGAGATCTCTTCTAGTCTGAATTTGCTGATTATGTCTTCAAATGAGCTAATCAGCTACCTACTCCTTCCACTGAGTTTTCCATTCATTGACTACATTTCTCATGTCTAGAAAGTAGGCCTACTTATTTTTGAATTTCACTTTCTTCATACATAATGTCTTCATCTTTTCTCTGGGTTTTCATGATTTATAGTTTTAAGCACTTTTAACACACACTCTCCTATTTGCAATTATTACCTCAAGTTCATAGGACTTGAATTCTGCTGTTTGTTGTGTCTGTCTATTCTTGCTCATACTGTTTATTTCAGCATATTTTTTAAATGTTTCCTAAAAATCATGAGCTCATCTTTAATGAGATCTATTAAAGAAAATACTGAGAAAATACAGAGAGCCTGTTATTGGAGCCTCGCTATGGAGCAATGTGGGATTTCAGGCATTCTGAGGATATCCACTTTGGGACAGACTGTAATGTTTATTTCTCTGTGAGAAGTTTCCTGATCCATGTAGATATTCGCTTGTTTTCTTAACAGATTAAAGACATGTTTTGGATCTAAAACCCTAGGGCAAGCCTGGGGCTTAATTTTCTCTAGGGAATCTTTTCCTCTCCTCTCAACTCAAACTGAGACCGCTTCCTCGTCTTCTCTCTGTGCCAATAGACAGATTTTTTTCTAATCCCCTTTCTACTGTGACCCAACTCTTCAAAAATTCCCAGCTTTTACTTAGAGTTCCAATACCTTGTCTCTTTTTCCTGAATGGGTGTTAAAATCCAAGCCCCTCCATTTACTGAGTCCAAAAATAAACTCCAAGATCAGCCCTGGACATATGGCTCTGATATTCCACCTCATCATTTCTGGTACTTATGATCTCAGTTATGGAAATTTTAAGAGTTTTAGGTGTCCAGAATTCCTGTGAGTTTGTGGCAGGACAGACTTCAAGTTTCTTATCCATCATCTTTCTGGAACTCAAAATCTCTCCATTTGCTCATGTGGCCACCTCCCAAGAAATATAATTTGAGAGTAATCTGTATCCATTTATACAGCTCCAAAACACATCAGTTGAATTGAAATATTTGGCCAATAATCCAGATGTCTTTGTCTACATGGTACTAAACATCCAGATGTGTGTGTCCAATTTATAAGCTCTTTCAAAATATAATAAACTGGAATTATTAAGCACATTGCTATTTCAAAAATTCAGAGATCCTGTTTATACAATACTGTGTTTTAATCACTGAGATTCATTATAGTAAAGTATATAACTTTTGTTTTATCATATGGATTTGTAATTTTGCAATTTTCTTCCTCTTTGTTACTCTTTGGTGTTTAACTGCTTCACTGGGGATGATCTTTTCACAAGCTAGTAAAAACCAACAAGTATTTATTAATTTCCTCTATGAGGATGAAAAGAACGAAAACTCCTTCTGCCCTCAGTGATAGTACAATCTACTTATATTTATTCATTCCTTCACTCCATCAGTATTTTTTCTTATTGCACACACCCTATATTCCTGGGGTAACAACAATGAACAAAACACAGTCCTTTTCTCTGAAGTAGACCATTTTATGGGGCACAGATGAAAATATTAATCAGGGACTGGCTGTGTAGCTCAGTGGCAGAGCACCAGTTTAGCCTGCTGGAGGCTCTTGGCTTGATATAGAGTACCACAAAAGAAAGGAAAAGAAAATGTATAAAGAATATATAATACAAATCCTAATAGATTTAATGTACAAAAACACAACACTGTATCAGTCTCATTTAATCTGGCAAAAAGCAAGGCAGGCCTTTCAGGAGTTACCTAAGCTATGACCTAAGGTCCTACTCAAAGAGTAAGGAGAAGCCCATCCCAGACAGGGAACTGCAGTCAGGTCTGTGGGAGGCTGCAGTACAAAGAAGTTAGCTGGCGTAAGGAGCACAGATTAACAGTGTAGCTGAGAGTGTCCGCGAGAAAGACAGGCATCAGAGTATGTCTGAGCAGGACAACATGCAATCTTGGATGTTAATCTAAGTGCAATAAACCACCACAGACAGCTGCAGCCAGGGCATGTCGTGAAAAGAGATCTGGCTTATAGGTGGAGAGGGGTTGGGAAAGGTGAGTACAAGGAAGCGGGGGTGGGACTGAGAGCCTGGGCTAGCTAGAGAACAAGCAGGGGAGGCGCAGGAAGTGACAGTGGAGATGAGGAGAAATCTGAGCATCAGATAGGTAAGACCGAGACCGAGACCGAGACCGAGACCGAGACCGAGACCGAGACAGAGACAGAGACAGAGAAGCTGCTATATCTGAGACACAACATATGCAAGAGGCATTCAAAATATATAGTGAATGGTTACATTTTTAAAATTTTAATACAGTAAAAGTTAAATTATCATTAAGCCTTCTCAAAATGTTGTCCCTCACTTTAAACACAGTAATCTCATCATTCTTCCCAGTTTCTGGAGCAGCTCTGCAAGTCCTCCCTCATACCTTACAATATGTAGTCAAAAACGCCATGAATGCTTCTTCTAAGTATGACACCATAGAAAAGCACCCGTCCACTGGATCTGACACCATGCAACTTCTGGCTTTTCCTCAAAGTCAACATGACCAGAAAAGGTCAATGTTTTGAGTCGGCTCAGGACATCAAGGTAGCCTCAATAGCACAACTACAGACACACAGGAAAAGAGGACTTCCAGAACTGCCTCAGAGAGTGGGAAGAAAAATGGGACAAGTTCACAGCAAGTAGGCATACCCTGAGGGGAGTGAATGGCAATGTGTCTTTTATTTTGATAGATTTAAACATTCTAAAGCCATTATATGTTTTCCATCCTAATTAATACAAAAACAAGTAAGGAGAGGTTGTCAGAAGACAAAGGACACTAAATGCAAGGGCCATTCCTGTCTGAAAGAACAAGAAAGTAAAGCTTGGTGAGGAGGGACAGGCGTATTTCTTTTACCTGCCAGTTTCTGAGGACGCCCTCCTTGCCTTCCTGCCTCTGAACTCCATACATGAGGCCATGGAGGAGCTGCCATTAAGTACTCACTGTCCATCCATGGCCCATGGCAGCCCTCAGCAACCCCTGACAATAAACTGTTTGCAGAGGTCATAGAAATTTTCTTAAGGAGAGATTGAAATTGACCTTCAGGAAACAGCAGAGGTGAGGGACAGCAGAAGATCACAGTCGTGCCCATGGCCACTGCACCATTGTCCTTCCTACAGCCTGAGAACAAGAAGCTCCTGAATGAGTTCTTCCCCTCAACCCTAAGCTCATTTTTGTAGGTGTTTTTTGCCACCAAGAGTTTGGCCACATAGCACAAAATGACACCACAGAATAGTAATGCCCCATTGTGAGGCTGAATTTTGATCTGAAAGGTAGAATAACCCCCACTAGGAACAAGACAGATATCCCACATTCCATGATATCTCTAGTTTTTGCAGGTTAATAAGTTATGGCTGATCCCATTAACATCATTTTGAAGTGACAACAAAACCCCTTTCCTTAAAACATCTAGGATGAACTCATGTCAAAATCAACACATCAAGACCTGCTGATCTGAGCCAATCTGAAAATCTCCCACGAACAGAGGAGTGGAGACATGTTGATAAAGTGAGTTCAAGGCTTTGATCTTCAGGCTGGAGGGCTGGCTGCTGCTGTAAACCCACAGAGGGAACAAACTGTGCCAGTTTATCGTGTGATGGAGGTAAGAAGATGGTGGAACACCACATCCCTTGCCAAAGAAGTGACAAGAAAGCATTTCCAGGCTCTGTCTTTCATTCTCTTCTGATGTTTTGATGCCTTATTTGGATTGCAAATATGCATACACAACAAAAGGTCCCTGCAGCTGAGATGTCTGGAGGCATCTGTTACTCCAATTCACTTTTATGAAGAAGCCACAATAACTCTGGCTCATATTTAGTGTCTTTGAAAGCAGATTTCCTACATGTGGGAATCCACTGGCCAGTTCAGGCTTCCTCAATTCATAACACACTCAAGGGGCAGACACAGCGGCCAGGCCTCTTTGAGGGGGGCACACCATAGGGGTGCCAGACAGATCTAATGTTGAAGCAAATTCCCCTTTCTGAACAGACGTGGCACCTCAGTGATTTAATAACTTGGATTTTGATGTCAGTTCCAAATTATATTAATGGAATTTACTGGCCAGCAAAAAGCTAGAGATCTCAAAGTAGGTGGAACAAATAAGAATGGACTACAGTCTTTGTGGGATGCAGGGTATGTGTCTTGCTCCTTGTGAGACTTAACAATTTGGAAAATATTTGTGAGATAGTATATAAAAGAGTCAGACGATGTAAAACTGTGTGTAGAGCAAGCACATTTGTATAAACAAATCCATCTGTCGAGGCATGTGTGGCCAATGTGTTTGTGTACGTGTGTGTGCAGACATTAAAAAGATCTTGAGGTGATGCACACCAAAATGTTAAACAACAGTCATGACCCTGAACATGGCGGGGAGGGGCAAGGGGTGATTTTGTTTCCTTTTCATTCTTACTTTTCTGCAATGAATAGATGTGACTTGGATAATCATTTAAAGTTGTGTCATAAAGATACATCTGGCAGGTTTCTCGTAAACAAGCATTAAAAGCCCACAGTCATACGGCTTTACGTTGGTTGGTCTTTTGTTTTTGTTGTTGCTGTTTCACAAAGGGAGGCTGAAGAGAAGCGGATGTAGTGTCCAACACTGCACTGCCCTACTGCAGTGTACCGGTGGCATGTGGGATGACCAGTGTCTGATGACACGTTCCCCACAGAAAGGATGGTTCTCCAGGCTCTCAGGCTTGCTGCGCTAATCCTAAATAAACCCACAAGATAATAGGCAGCTGGTACTGGGGCACATAATTCTTCCACAATCAGGCTTTTATACTCAGTCTGGATAACTAAATGCTCATTACTTGTTTCCTGAGGTTTCGAAGAAACCACTTAATCACGGTGCTCAAGCAGACCACCTCTCGGCCCCCATAGACGAAATTCCCTATTAAACCAAGATGCTGTTTTGTACTATAAATACTGAGTATCGCCGGCTTTGAAGTGGCTTTACCTGCCCCTATTCAACCTATCTGTTCAATCCTAAGACTCTCAGAACTGAGGGGGAAAAATCTTAAATGGGCTTCTCTCTCACTGCACTTACCCTAATAGAGATACATGCACATAATCATTGCCTACGCAGCTCTTAACGCCTATGAACACAGACTTTGGTGCCAGTCTCAGCTGGCTAGCTTTAGCTGCATTTTATGAGTCACCGTAATTGGGTGGGGGGCAGTAATATTATCCTCCATTTTACAGATAGGGAAACTGAGGCTCACAAAAGCTAAGGCACTTGTGGTCATGCACTTGTGTTCATGCAGAGAGAAAATGAATTCTGGAAGCTGAATTCACATTTACCTGACTCTGGGGTCTATGGTTTATTATTTGTTTGTGTTTTAATCTCCTGCTGGGTTCTCTCTATTGTTCCTAGGAGCCTATAACTCTAGATGTGTATGGCTTAAGAACTTATGTCATCAAGCTGTCCGGGGCAACTGTGGGTTTTTATCCCCAGCAGACTCTTCTAAGAAACAGGCCAGATTCTTTCCCCTTGGGCCATTCCTCTTTCCACAGATCTGCATACAGACATAAGGGTGTACGTGGGCACACAGTCTTCTTGAAACAGTGCCTTGTGTTTAAGGGAGCTGCATGGGAACTCGGACCCTGCTAGCGCCTCAGGAGAGCCTGAGGTAACAGCTTAGGTGGTCGCTCTGGTCTGCAATGAAGTACAGAGATCTCCTCCCAGCACCTGTGTGGAGGCCACTCCCTCCTCCCCAGGGTGGTTGCTGTAGGGCTCCTCGTCTTTTCTAATTCTTCAAAGGCAGCTGGACCTGCCATGGAGAGCTGGGAGTGTGGCCATTTGAAGGGAACCCAGAGAAGGTGAGGGACTTGGCTTCCTGGATCCTATGTTCCTTGATTTCTCGGGACAGTGAATTTGATAGAACACAGTCCATGACCCACACGCCATGTGAGTGTGACTCCTTTGTGGCCACTGGCTATGGCTACCATTCCACAGAACCCAGCTTGGCCTGTGAAGGACAAGAAAGTCGGGAACCCTGACCATGGAGGAGAGAGCAGAGGGTAAAAAAGGTGAAGGGGGGGGGTCCCAGGGAGGAGGGTTCCTCACGTGAAAAGTGGGGGTGCACATAGATAATTGTGTGCATGCACCAAGGCCTGGGCCTGACTTAGACTGAATCCATTGTGATTTTTGATACTTAATATCAAGCTTAGCACCCAAATGTTAGCCTGGCCAGCTCCCCGCCTCCACCACCAGGTTGCGTGTGTAAACAACTCATGTTCCACTGGAAGGAGGAGTGAGCTAACACAGGCCATTGTTCAGATGGCAATTACTGTAATGAGGGAAAGCAAAGTGCTGAGAAGGCTGATCCAGCTGCTCTGTTGATAAAGTGTAATAAAGGTGCCACCGAGAAGCCAGCCAGTTAATTTGCACTTTTCTCCACAGGCCTGATGGTGCCTACATCACGACTGCCCTCATAACTAAACAGGGCTAATCACTCGTGCTAATTATCCAGCCCAGGGTCAGATCCCAAAGCTGGTTAAAGACCGTCAAAGGCTAAGCCCAGTGATTCTTCATACAATGTTGCAGAGAGGTGAAATTTGGACGTGTAAATCCTTCTGATTGGTTCTCACCACCTTTCAGAGACATTAACTTGGTACAATGAAACTAATTCTATCCTTGAGCTCCACAACTTCCCCACCTTTTCCTTCTGGTCTGCTCAAATCCCTCCAGTCCAAGATACTTGTCCTTGCTCTCCTTCTTTCTATGCACAACATAGCAGTGGTGAAAAAGTAGCAAAAATAAGTTAATAAATTAACAAAGCAGAATGTTCCACATCATATTATTAGTCCGTTTATATAATAAGACCTTGGAAAAGGTGGAGTTATAGGGACAGAGGATAAATCAGTGGTTGTTGGGGTAAAGCTGGAAGAGCTGACCAGAAAGGGGTGACAAGAGAGAATTTAAGGAGATGACAGTAGTCTTCCATGTGTGACAGGTATGCAGCTATGCTGTGTATCTGTGAAACTGTATGCCTGTACACCACAACTAGTCCAATTTGCTATATTTTACATTGCGCAAATTATAAATGTAAAAAAGACCTTGCTGTTTTTCTTTTTGACATTTTTTGTTAATTTGTCTTTATTACTAGAAATTCCTAAGATATCTTTCTCGATAAAGGATATCTTTGAAATGCTGACCAAATGAGGGGCCAAGGAAACATTTGCCAGTGTCACTAATCTGTAATAAATGTCCTGTATCTATTGTTTTTGAAATGATTAAGCAGGTGTGTGGGGTTTTTTTTCCCCCATGTGAATGTGAAGCTGGTGTCTGCAGCAGAGCATACCGAGGACTGGAACAATTTTCCAGTGAGATCAGGCAAGTCCTAATCTTCATGTCGCCAAAATACTTGGCTGTGAAACAGAAAGTTCAGTCAGTGACCCAGCTGTTTTGTCTCTGTGTGTCCCCACAATCTCTGGGACTGTTCAGAGGCAGGCCGCGCAGCTGGTGCCAGAAGACACCATCATAGTTGGCAGCTTTCTCCATAACACATGTTCTCCACACTCCCTCAGCTCCCTGTGCTGGGCAGGTCCAGCCTAAAGTTCTTTGTCATCTCATTTCAAGAAGCACTTGCTTTAAAAATGGCAAACCGGAGACTTTAGGATGATCTAGAGTACACACCTTTCTTCTCTTCTGGAGTGGGGCAGTATTAGCCACTCCTCAGAAAGGCTGTTGTAAAAAGGCAACCTCGAACACCACAAATGTCATTCATTATTACAATAACCTAAAACCTTAATGTTTCCAAAATATTCATGCCAGAACTGATAGACAGTTTTGCATTCATTTGTAATGTTAAGCACTTAATCAACAAGTTAAATATTCTTTGAGTTGACACGTCTGATAACATCTGAGTAGTTTTCTATCACGTAAGTGAGAGAAAGCAAGGTTTATCTGAACACTTTTTTTTCTTATTGAGAGTATGATGATATGATAAAATTAGAGCTTCAGATGCTTGCACGTTTATTCCCCTAAGATCATACCCATACCTTTGTTGCAAAAGCAAAGGGGGAGAAAGAGTCTTAGAGAGAAATGTATGTGTGGGCTCACCCAACAGGTAGAAAGGGAAGCATCCAAGAGGCAAGCCCTTAAGTCCACAGACTCAGACTTGGGTAATGGAAGCCTGAAGGGTGACTCTAATCAGCTTTTCTTGATGATAAGAACAAGAGAACCCTGACAGTTACTAAAAAAGCTTGAAGTTTAGTAAAAAAGAAAAACATGAACTGGGCCTGAAATGTGAAAATAATAAGAAACCAAGGTGGTTCTGGAGACCAGCACTTTAATTTGTCTCTCTTTGGCCTGGTAATCCCAGCACTCCAGAGGCTGAAGCAGGAGGATCACTGCAAGTTTCAAGCCAGGCTGGGCTATACAGTGAGTTTAAAGCCAATATGAAATGCATAGCAAAGTCCTGTCAGAAACAAAACAAAATAGAACAGAAGAAAGCAAACAACAAAGCAGTAACTTCCTTATTTTGGATTCTAATTTGTTCCTGTCTCATGACTTCTCTAGTCTTGTGTTACTCTGGTCTAACTTTGCAAAGTTGCTGGTTTTCTAGTGAAAAACTCAGAAAGAAAATGTGATTGGTTCAGCTATTTTTTCCACACCGGGCCCCATAATTCCTCACCACCAGCCTGTGAATTGACGAGTCACCAAGCAACAAGAGTCAACTCAAACAGCCTTCTCAACATCTGGGGCTCTATGTGGGGCATTCCCCACAGGAAAGATAGTTAGACTGTAGTATGGGACTTCTGTGCCCTAATAGTTGAGTCTCCTTTATAATAGGGGTTTCAAACTTCGCTGCCTATGGTAGCCAGGCATACAGTAAGATAAGTGAGCTCAACTAGTCTGATTAACAGCATACATTGGCTAAGTGGGGAAGACTTTGGAGAGTCTAAAGACAGCCTGGTAAAAAGAGGGCAAGAAAATCAGCAATGGTTGACTGGTTGACACAAGAAAAGGAGGCCAAGTATACACAGATCTTTAATTTTTTAGTAGAAGCCAGAAAACTGCTCTTTCACATTCTGAAATGCTAAGCCTCAGAGTTTAAGGAGGTGGGACCATCAGAGTATCCCACTGCCTCCTCCACCTCTCAACCATCGGGATGAGGCTCCATCCCTTGAGTGTCCTGAACACACCTGTCTTAGTTACTTTTTGCTTGTTGCTGAGACAAATACCCAACACTCAAAATGAAGGAAGGAAAGGTTTATTTAGCTCACAGTTTGTGGAGATTTCAGTCCATATTCAGCTGGCCCAAGGCTGAGTGGAACAGAGCAGAGAGCATCCAGTTCATGGCGGTGGAACAGCAACAAAATGGTGGCAGAGGTAGCCAACCAACACGGCAGCAGAGCAACAGCAACAGCTAGAGCTCCAGTCTATCTCTCTGTCTCTCTTTTTATTACATTCAGGCTCTCCGCCTTAGCTCCGGCCCTAGGCTACACCCATAATCCCAGAAGTACTTCCACTCATGATCCCATCAGTACTAAAACCTATAATCCCAGGGATCATGGATCAAGTCTCAAACTCTAGAATTCCTCGCCCAATGACTACATGAGGCTTTGGGGGGACAACTAGACACAAACCATAACAACACCACAGGGAGGGAGACACCACCAGCTTTCCAGGAAGCCAGTTCTTATCACTTACAATTCCTTCACAATGATAGGAATTGGATTCAACCCCTACCAAAGAAAAATAATATAACACAGCATGGTATAAAATTCTTTCATGATGATGGAATGGGGGATAACCAGAATGGCGATCATGCTTAGCATATGCAAGGCCTTGAGTTCAATCTGTACCATAAACACATAGCATAGCCTCGCATTAAATTCCTGCATGTATTAGAATCTAAATCCATCTCCCCACAGGCTGTCCCTTACAATGAAGGGCAAGGGTCACAACCTCTCTCTTCCCCCAGAAGTCACTTGCATACCTGAGGAGAACTCCCACAGTACACCTCCATCTCTCACTCCACATCTCCACAAGTCCTTCATGAGGTTTACTCCTTATGCCATCCTGGGAACCCTGGTAGTTAATGTCTAACTTGGATTATAGTAGTTAGAGTCTGGGTTAGCCTGTTCAGGCTGCCACAACACACTATTTTAGGCTCAGTCATTTATCAAAAACAGTTCTCACAGTTCTGAAAACTTCGAAGTCCAAAGCAGTTCTGAAAGCAGATTTGGTATCTGGAGAGAGCTTTGTCTGATTCATAAATGGCCCCTCTTGCTATGTCTCCACAAGTCAGAAAGAGCAAACAGATATCTTCAGACTTGCCGCTACAAGGCACTAACTTCATTTGTGAGAGGAGAATCCACTTGACTTAATCATTCCCCACAAAACAGCATCTCTCAATAGTGCAACCACCATGGAAGGTGGAGGGGCACATTCACACCATGGCATTTTCTGAGGATCTCCGTATACCGTGATGACAGGGCTTCATCTTGAGATAGTATACTTCTACTGGCATAAAATGTGTATTTTAGATGGCAAATTCATGCTTCTAACTCATACTGTATTGAGATAAACTGGCCTTATTTTTAAAATCTCCGTTTTTGTTGGGTTCTTGAGACCTAAGCAAATAACTTGCCCCTACCAAACCTCCTCCATAGGCTTTTACTCGGCCCATCAGCATCTCTGACAGACTCTTCTGACCTTGTTGCTATGATACAACATTTATCTATTTATTTTTTTATTTTTTTAGGCAAGGGTCTACAGGGATAGGGTGTTCAGGGTCCCACTACTGGATCCGACTCATATCGATCCACCTGTTTACTGCCTCCCAAGAGCTGGGATTACAGGCACACACCACCATGTCCAGTCTCAACTGCCATCTCAGCAAGCCCTGGGGCTGGACTGGCACGGCAGGCCTGGGGATGGAACCTCCGCCCCCTGCGCCTGCTTGCAGGTGCTTTAATCTGCTGAGCTATTTGGTCAGCCCTTTATCCAATGTATTAATTTTCTCCTTTGCTCTCCAAAATATTTTGATCATTCTTCACTTTCTTTATCTGGTTCTAAAATTTTATCCATATTCCTTGGGATATTTGGAATTTATATCTTGGAACTCTGGGGCACATATCTAGGTGTGTTCTGTCCTCTTCTTCCTAGCTGTTGCAGAGTATCAGACAAGAGAACCATTTTCTTCTCACTTCCTCATCACTTCTGCATCTCCAATCAACAGCTCTTTGTTGAACCAAATTAGGTCCCAGCAATCATTTCTGTCCTTGCTCCTTCTGGCTTCTGAGAATTAAAAGGGTCAGCATGATCTGTTTCCAGCTACGAGGGAGCGGATGATATCAGATTAATTTCCCACTGAGAACAACTATGAAAGCTGGATAACACACAAAGGCTGACTGTTGGAAGGCATTAGGGAGCAACTAAGGCAGCCAGAGCCCTGAAGGGGCCAAGATCCCAAAGACACAGGAAGTACATTGAAATATGCCTCTTATTTACTGCACGATTTGCCCTGGAGGCATCGCTGACTGGTGGGTTGAGTACATACAGATCTAATGCCACAGCCTGGGTTCCTGGGAACAGAGACCAGGGAGCACAGAGCTTACAAGGGAGTGATTTCAGGATCAGCTTCTGTGGGAGGGGGAGGAGGGAATTTTGTTGTGGGCCCAGACTCTGCTGACCCCACAGGAAGATCTGGGGTTAAACAAACCCTTTGGAATTCTCCTGAGTCACTACACAGAAGCTGGTCTGTATACTCCCAGATTGAAAAAGACTTGGGTGCAGTCTGCTCTTGGGAAGTAGGCAGAAAAGGGATCAGCAGTTTTCATCAACAGAGAAAACCCCAAAGAGAATTGGCATTGGCAGTCCCATGGCACTGGGGAATTAGGTTGTCCATTCCTAAAGAGAGACCTAGTATCATCGTGTCATCACACCTCAGGACTGAGCAACCAAATTCAGTGTTAAGGTTTAGATCTGGGTAACTCCATCAATGCCCAATGTGCCTGGAAGGTGCCTAGGCCACAGAAGGGTACACTCATCCGTGGCTGATGAGTTCATAGCTGACTTGCTATCAGGAGGTAGGCCTGGCTGGAGATAGATTCCTGGAGCACGAGTTATGTCCCGCTCTCTGGTTTATCCCTTCTCTCTACTTCCTGGCTGACAGGATGTGAGCTGCTCTCCCTACCTAGACCCTCCTACTGTGCCCTTTCGGCCTTGAAGCTTACTGACTACAGACGGAATCCTCTAAAAGCCAAGAGCTAAAATAAACCTGTCCTCCCTTAAAATGTGAGTGTGAGGTATTTTGTTCCAGTAACCAGAGTGTGACTAAGACATTAGAATTCTAGAGAAATAAAACAGACAGGTGAGAGAGAGTGGGAATTGACTCAAGAGATTATTAAGGTCAAGAATCCCATAATCTCCTGTCTGTGGGATGGAGACCCAGGAGAGCCAGACTCAGTCGGAGTCTTTTGTGCTAAAGGCTGGAGGACCAGGCACACTGTATCTGAAGGCAGAAGACAGATGACTCAGCTCAAGCACAGAGCACCTTCATCTCTCTGCTTTTTAATCTATTTATCTCTCCTCCAGGTCACCCCAACTACCTTCTGCTGTGTGCTGCCACTGCTTAACTACCATAGGGAGTTACTTATACTTATTAGTGTTCTTCAGTTTCTTGGTAATAGTCTCCATTTTATCCATTCTTTCTAATGACTTACAGCTCTCCCATTAAATATTGCATATAATTCACTCTTTTCTTGAACTACTGATCCTAGTTATTTAAAATTCCTTATCTGTTAACCCTAATACCTAAATTATGTCTGTTGAGTTCACCTTGCCCTTCTTCTGCCTCCTCGTCCATTCTGGGCCTCAGCAGATCAGGGGATGGCCTCGCACATGAAGACAGATCTTCACTCAATTTTCTGATTCAAATTTTAAGCTCTTTCAGAAATAAGTTCACAATAGCCATATTGTTCAGTGGCACAGTGTCTGCCTGGCAAGTACAATGTCCTAAGTTCAATTCCTAGTACAAGAAAGAAAACAGGAGAAAAAAATCCAAACCAAAAATACCTGCATACACATACCCAGAAATGTTTTACTAGCTCACTCTGCCTCCCTTAGCTCAAGCATAAATTTAACCTTCACAGAAACCAAATAAATATCAGTCACAGAGGGATTATAAATCAAGTCAGCAGTAGGGTACCTGAAAACACAAATTGGAATTCAGAATGTGATAAGAAGGCAAGATTTTGACTAATACCCTGGCTTTTAATAGAGATCTTAGACATCTACCCATTAGGGATAAGAGAAAAACAAAATAGAAAACCAGCTTTTGCTAAGATCAAGTAATCAGCAAACCCATAGAAAGTAGAAATCAGGGCCAGCCAAATAGCTCAGTGGATTAAAACACCTGCAAGCAGGCACAGGGGTCAGGGGTTCAATCCGTGGGCCTGTATGCTGGCCTTGCCACTGGGACATGCTGAGACAGTAATTGAGATTGGGCATGGTGGTACGCACCCGTAATCCCAGCTCTTCAAAGACTATAAACAGGTGGATCAGTACAAGTCTTACCTTGTAGTGCGACCCTGAATACCCTGCAGACTCTTCTTCCCTAAACTACAAAAAAAAAAAGAAAGAGAAAAGAAAGTAGAAATCAACAAAGATGACCTAGATTTCAGAGTTAACAGATATAGAGTTTTAAATAACAATGATCAACAGTTCAATGCCAGGTGTGGTGGTGTATACCTGTAATCCCAACACTTGGGAGGCTGAGGCAGGAAGGTCAGTGCAAGTTTGGGACCAGCCTGGGCTACAAAAGTGAGCTCAGCCTGAACTGCATAGTGAGACCCTACCTCAAAAAGACCAAAAAAAAAAAACAGTTCAAGATGAGCTCCAGGAGGATCACGAAACAGTGAACTACAGAGAAACAGGCTTTAAGAGATTTGATTTGGTGTCCAGACACTGGAATATAGCAACATGGGGAACAGAGGAAGTAAGTAAATGGATCTCTGGTACCCAGAAAGAATCTGAAGATAGAATTGAAGCCACTGGGGAGAGCAAAGAGAGAGACTTCATCGAAGAAGAAGGAGGGTGAAGGCTCTCCCGGACTCACTATACAGGAGGTATAGCTCAAACCTGCAGCAGATGCACAGGGACGACAGCTGACTGTAGAGGGCTCCAAGGAGAAAGTCATAGTGGAATGGAGCAGTGGATGCAGCAAGCGGCAGAGGCTGGTGAGTTACTCGGGATCATCATCTTCTCATCCCCAATAAATTCAAGAGGTAGACTTTTGGCACAGACTCATAACCCAAAATATATCTGGGAGATATATTTGAGAAGTAGTCATTTTCTAAAGGTTCTCAATACTAACAATGAAGCTATCTCCCATAGGCAGATTGTAAGCATCAACCCAGGAATTGAACAAAAAATATAAGAGATGAAAAGATAAAGAAGGGAGATGCAACCCCAGATTTCCAGCTTACCCAAGGCAAGGCTGGGAGAAATGAGACAGAACAAATTGAAAGCCACTCACCTAGGGTTTATGAAGGAACAACAGCAAAATGAACAAAGGAGATGAACAAGGCACTAGAAAAATATCAAATCAGAAATACTTTCTCAGATAACTATAGAGATGGTGACCCTAATGGAGTATATGAGTAGTGACTCTGGAGTAGATACAGATTTTTAAAAGTAGAGAATATTAGAAAACTGATGAAAATAGTGAAGTCCTGACATAGGAAAGAAATGAAATCATGACACAGTTTCAACCACATGTCCATGAAATTAAAAATTCTATTAGAAGTATGCAAAATAGAATGTGACAAGATGAGTGCAGAATATGAGATACAGAAGATAGGCTTATAGGTAGCAATCAGAAAAAGAAAGATTTCTTTAAAATTGCATGGGACCACAACAAAAATCCAACAGCTGCTACATGATGCACAGAAGACAAATATAAGATTGATCAGAATCAGTAAAAAAGCAGAGCATAGTACAAATGGCATTTAGCAACCTGTTCATAGAGGAAAGGATAGAGAACTTCTCAAGCAGTAATGAGAATCTGACATACAGTGAAGGATGCATATACAACTCCAATTAGTCATGATCTGAAGAAGACTATACCAAGGCATGTAACAGTCGATATTCTAGAAGTTTAACAGAAGAATACAATGTTAAAAGTTGTCAAAGAGAATAAATAAATCACCTATACAGTCAAGCCCATCAGAATCACAGCATATGTCTTAACACAAACCCTCAAGTCAAGAAGAGCTTAGTGTGAAGTATATCAAGCCCTAAAAGTAAACAACCTCCAATACAAATTGATGTACCCAGCCGGGCGTGGTGGCTCACGCCTGTAATCCCAGCACTCGGGAGGCTGAGGCAGAAGGATTGGTGCGAGTTCGAGACGAGCCTGGGCTACAAAAGTGAGCTCAAGGCCAGCCTGAACTGCATAGTGAGACTCTGTCTCAAAAAGACAAAAAAAATTGATGTACCCTACAAAACTATCTTTCAAATTGATGGATCAATATCAAAGAACACCTGAAGAAATTCAAGACCACCAAACCAGCACTCCAATATGACCAAAAGATATCTTAGAAAGAGATAACAAAAACTATAACTCCATGAACTCCAACAGAAGGAATCCACCAGGCAAAGCAAGTAAGTAGACTTCAGGCGGGGTGAGCCAGCAGCAGGAAAATAACATGACAGGGTTAAGTCAATGTATATCAGTTATTGCCATCAACATATTAACCATCTCAATTCACCAATCAAAATAAACAGACTGGCAGAATGGATCAAGAAGCAAGATTCAGTAAGCTCTTATATCAAATATGCCACATACAAGGAGCACATTCAACTAAAAAAGGAATTTATAGAATTAAAATAAAAGGATGAAAAATAATATGTCATGTGACAGGAACCCAGAAAATACCAAGGGTATCTCATTATTTTATTTTCAGAAAAAGTGGACTTCAAGCCAAGACTGACTAAGCGAGATGAAGAAGGTCACGTCATCCTTGAAAAAGGAATACTCCAAAAGGAAAAGAAAACAATCATAATTATGTATGCACCCAAGTATATAAGACAAATATTAATAGATATGAAAAATACCATAATCTCTACTATAATTGTAATGCTGGAACTCAGTATTCCCTTATCACAAATAGGAATGTGATATCACAGATGAACTAGACAAAAAGTCAACAATGAAATACCAGGAAACTGAGCTAAACTTTTGAACAAATGGACTTAGTAGATTTCTAGAGTGTTCTACCTTAAAGTATCAGAATATGTAGCCTACTTAGCTTCACATGGGACATCCTCCAAAATAGACCACATCCTAGCTCATAGAACATGCTTAGGTAAGTTCAAAATAATTGAAATTATGCCACACATATTATCAAATCATAGTACAGGACAATGGAAATCAATGGCAAAAGAAGCCACAAAAACTACATCAACACATGGAAATGAATTAATAGCCTCCCAAGAAATTACACATAGTTTGTACAATTAAATGTTAACAACAATGCAATATACTGGAACTTCTGAGATACAATGAAAGCTGTCCTACAAGGGAAATGACTAGCAGTAAACTCACACACTAGAAAAACACAGCGAACCCAAATCTAGTTTTCACTGCAAGCTTCTAGACAAAGATAAGCAAGGTAAGCCCAAAGTGCATACAAAGGAGGAAATGATAAAGATCAGAGAAGAAATTAATGCAATGGAAACTATGAAAACAAAAATCAATGAACTGAAGAGTTGACTCCTTGAAAGATTGCATAACATGCACAAATTTTTCACCAACTTTATCAAAGAAAGGAAAGTAACTAATGAAATTCATTCTTTTAGGAATGCAAAGAGGAAATCACAACAACTCTTGCAGAAATCCAGAAGATCATCAATATCTACTTTGAAGACCTGTATTAGTGTGTGTGTGTGTGTGTGTGTGTGTGTGTGTGTGTGTGTGTTAGTACAGGATCTACAATGTCTCACTAGGTAGATCAGACTTGCAGTGATATACCTGTATTCAGCCTCCCAAGAGCTGGAGTTACAAGCGTGCATCACCACGCCCTATTTCAATCACGGTCTCAACAACCCCAGGGGCGGGGCCAGTATGGCACACAGGCATGAATCCAGGCCTCTGTGTCTGCCTAAGCAGGCACTTTAATCCACTGAGCGATTTGGCAGGCCCTGAGGACCTGTATTCTAATGAAATGGAAAGTGGAGAACTAAGCTAAAGAAGGTATAAAAATTTGCAATAATCCAGTATCAGTCAATGTAATTTAAGATGTAATTTTTAAAAAACTGCTGGGCCAGGGTGATAGCTCAGGGACTACAGCGCTTGCTAGGGCAAGCGTAGGCAAGCAAAGGAATGGGGGTTTAATCCCTAGCACCACATTCTGTGCCAAGCCCACCCCCAGGGCAGGCTAAGCCAGCCAGAGCTCAGACCTAGTGGTACACACCTATAATCCCAGGATCACAAGTCTGCACGCTGTGTAGTAAGACCTGTAACAAACAAAAAACATTAAAAAATTAACCGCTAATGAAAAAAGCCCAGGTCCTGACAGATTGACTACTGAATTCTACAAGAATTTAGAGAAGAGCTAATGCCACCACTTCTCAGACACTTTAATGAAATTTAAGGGAACCAATACTCCCAAATGCATTTATAAAACCTGAGACTGGTCCAATTAAAAAAAGACAATTACAGGCTAATCTTCCTAATGAACATAGATGAAAAAAAAAAAAAAAAATACTCAATGAGATACACACAAACAGAATACAGCAAATCGTCAAAAAGATTATACACCATAACCAAGTGTAATTCATCCCAGAAATGTGGGAATGACTCAGCATACACAAATCAATAAATGTAATATACCATACTAACAGAACAAAGAGCAAAAACAACATGATCACCTTTTAAAAATGCATTTGACAGTGTTCGATATTCATTCATGATAAAAATCCTACAGAAAACTGGAATAAATCATTTTTAATTTCAACCCAATAAAAGCCATCTTTGATATCTATGACAACTCAACAACCAACACTATGCTACTTGAAAGCTTTCACTCTAAAGTCAGGAACAAGACAAGGATTCTACTATCACCACTCCTGCTCAATATAATTCTGGTAACGTTAGTTAGAGCAATTAGACAAGAGAAACAAAAGGAATCATAAGAGTTGGCCAAATAGCTCAGCGGATTAAAGCACCTGCAAGCAGGCGCAGGGGCCAGGGGTTCAATTCCCAGGCCTGCCATGCCAGCCCTGCCCCAGAAGCATGCTGAGACAGCAGTTGAGACTGAGCGTAGTGGTGCATGCCTGTAATCTCAGCCCTTTCGAGGCTGTAAACAGGAGTATCACTAGAAATCCAGTCTAGTAGTGAGACCCTGTGCACCTTATAGGCCCTTCCCTAAAATACAGTAATAATAATAATAATAATAATAATAATAATAATAATAATAATAATAACAAAAAAATCATAGTAGGAAAAGAAGAAATAAAATTATTATTTACAGATAACATGATACTCTACTTAGAAGACCCCAAAAACTCCACCAAAAGACTTCTAGGTTTTATAAGCAAATTCAGTAGCATACCTGGATATGAAGTGAATACTAAAATATCAGTATCATTCCTGTACACAAATAACAAACTCACTGAGAGAGAGAAAATTAGGGAAACAATATCTTTCATAAGAGCATGGAAAAAATACCTAGGAATCAGCCTGAGAAAGGAAGTAAAAGATCTATACATTGGAAACTGCAATACTCTGAAAAAGAGATTGAAGAGGATATTGAAAAATGGAAAGATATCCCTTGCTCTTGGGTAGGGAGAACCAATATAGTGAAAATTGCAATGCTCCCCAAATTGGGAGAGGGATAGATGTAGAACAGGCAGAAATAACAGGTATCCACTATAGAAAGACCACTAGAATAAATGCAATTGAATCTAAGCCCCTTTTGTTTTCTTTTTAATGACTAACAAATCTCCTAAAACTAAAGTGGCCCCCTTACTAAAATTGCATGACTTCAAACCAGGAAAAGCCTGGGACTCTTCTTAACGTAAGGATGTTATCCATAAAAATATTTTTTTTTAAAGAATTTTTTTTCTTGTTTCACAACTTTTGTTTGCTTATTTATTTTTATGGCCTGCTCAGCCTGCCCTGAGGGCAGGGCTGGCACAGCATGTGGTACCGGGGATCGAACTGTGGTCTCTGCAGCCGCCTGCAGGCACTTTAGACCACTGAGCCATCCTGCTGGGCCCCATAAAAATATATATTGTCCTTTAGTAACTTTGCTCCTCCAGGAAAAAAGAATAATCCATTTATAACATCACAATGCTCTCTGTCTCAGAGAGCTACCGCTATTTAATAGTCACAGTAAAGGAATGATCAAGATATTTGAAGTCATCTTTTCATCCCCATGACAAAATATTTAAAAGGATGAAAAGACTCACTTTGGTTTCATTTCAGAGGTTCTAGTCCCTGATCTCTTGGCCTGGTGGCATTTGGGTCTATAGTGAGATGGCTTGTTACAACAGAAATACACGGCAGAGGAACATTGTTCACCAAGCAGAGAGGATGGGAGGAGGGGAAGAGAACAGGAAGAGGATGAGGAAGGGAAGAAGAGAGAAGGAAAGAGTGAGAGACAGAGGAATAATAAGACCTGATGTTCCAACTGCCCTGACAATAGGCATGGCCAAACTTCAACAGTAGGAGGGCCTCAGTCAGTCTTTTTGTTGTTTTGTTTGTTCTTGTCTCTCCATTTTTGCTCCTACAGCACTGTGGGTTGCTTGTAATTATTATTTTTAGATTTCCACCTAAATTTTTAATGTTTTTGAGTGTATCTCCTTGCAATGATTTTTAATGGTACTTTAGTTATTAACTACATATACATAACTGGTGGAAATCTACTGGTGTTAGCATTTTACACTGAGTATAGTGTAGAAAGTTTACTCCCCTTGAAGTTTCTTCACCTTCCGTTGTTTATAGTTAAAATATTGCCTTTGTATACATTGAAAATAACACCTAAAAGTGTTATAATTTTTGCTTCAGCCAAACACAATTTAGAATTCAAGAATTCTATTGCATGTCTTATTTGTACTATTTCAACTGTTCTTTCTCCTTTCCAGATGTCCCAAGAATTTTTCTCTATTCATTTTGTCTCTTCAAGAATTTCCTTCAGCAATGTATTTTAGCATGCTCATGAGTTGCTATTTTTCGGCATCTAAAAGTATCTCCACATTAAGAGTGCTTCCACATTGAGCAGGACTATTTTTACTTGAGATATAATTTCTTCCCGTGTCCACAGTTATAAAAAATCTGCTGATATTGCCCTTCAGAGTAGGTACTGGTTTGCTCTCGTACTTTCAAGAACTTTTGTCTTTGGTTTTTGAAGTTCAGCTCATACTACATGTTAGCTTTCTCGTGTATTTCTCTGGGCTTACTCCTTTTCAAGTTTGTTCAGCTTTTTGCTGTTTAGAACTACAGGTTTATAAGTTGCGCTAAATTTTGGAAATTTCTAATGATTTCTTCTTTTTTTTGATGAGCAGAACATATTTATTAAGGGAAAGAAAGCTCCTATCCAAGACAGGGACAGCAAGGGGTCCCGAGTGGATGTCCCCCAGGATCTTTTTTTTTTTTTTTAATTTTACCTGCCTTTTTTTCTTCTTCTCTTAGGCTCTGAAAGCATGAATGAAAGGCCTTTCATTATAGTCACAGAGGCCATTGAGGCTCTATTTATTTTTTCTTTCCTGTTTTTTTTTTCCTTTGTTCCTAGTGGATAGTTTTTATTTTGCTATCTCTAGGATTATTTTTTCTTTATTCTCTCTATTCTGTTACTGAGACATCCACTAAGTTTTTGAATTTTTGGTCCATTCTTTTTTCACTTCTAAATTTATCACTTAGAGATCCTTTATTTCTTCTATTTCTGAGCTGAGATTTTCCTTTTACAGTTGTGTTTCTAATGTTTCACTAAATATTTTTATGAAAAAATAAAGAAGCCAGAAGATTTGCCTTTGGTTTGAATTGTGTAGAAAGTCTAACAAGTTACTTTTACTTCACCTCCTTAAATAATCCAGTTATTTACTTATTTATTTAATTACTTACTTATTCTCACATCAGAAAACCAGCCAGGGGACAAAGTAGTGGTGATCTAACTAGCCAATATCAGCCTCTCTTGGCGCTGCTGGAAACTGGTCTTTACAATGTAGTACATATTTTTATCACCTATGTATGTTTATATCAGTCACCTATTTTGTGTTTTTCACTTTTTAGAATGTATTTAGTACAGGGTCTACAGAATCTTACTGTGTAGATCAGACTCAGTGACTCTCCTGTTTTCAGCCTCCCAAGTGCTGGGATCACAGGCATGTGCCACCATGCCCAGTCTTAATGTCTGTTTCAGCGCGCCCTGGGGGCAGCGCCAGCATGGCTGCTGCACTCTGCATAAGCAGGCACTTTAACCAAAAATTGGAAAAAAAGAAGAGCTACGAGGATAGCCAACATTTTGGCCCTAACCCTTCAAGGTCAATGAGAAGTCAGGACAAAAGAGAACCTGTGCTGTAACATCCCATAACTCAGTGGTGTACTAAATTTTCTGGTCAAGGAGATTATGGGGCCTCAGAGGAAAGGGATAAATGAACTATAGTGTGTCTAAGGAGAGTCACCTAGGGAGAAAACATTCTCTCAGGCTTTCACAGAAAGCAAACTGATCAAGCAATGGCCGTGACTCAACCCAATGGCTGACACTAACAACAGTTCTACAAGGCACTGACATTGTTCCAGAGTTAATCCTGAGGGTATATGACCTTGGAAGATACAAAAGATGGATGTTTTGTTATACAGGTCTTGCTTTAACTTGCCCTTGATCACCCGGCAGAAAAGCTTAATTATGAGGCATAAAACACATAGCCAGATTAGTATGATGGCCTGTAAAAGGCTTAAATCAACAGCCTCCAACATTGCCAGTTTCACTGGTAACCCAATGCAAATAAGGAACATTGGACTATGTATACAACTACTTCCTCTCAGTTCAAAGAGAAGAAATTTTTTCTTTATTTCTTTCCTTACCAATATCGATCAGAAAATTTATCATGTCTACACCTGGTGCTCTGTATTACTACTATGAGGACAACAATATGCATTGTGTCAATTATTACAAATGTACTACTAACATGTTTTGAAACTCTCATATTGTTATCTCTTATTAAAAGTAATAAAAAAAAAAAAAGCAGGCACTTTAGTCTGTTGAGCTATCTGACCAGCCTGTTTCCACTATTTTCTATTGATTATACAGATTAATGGGTTTCATCTTGGCAGCTCTGTACATATACATAACATACTCTGATAATTTTCTATGCATAACCCTTCTTGCCCTGCCCTTTGCAATAGTTTCATATTTTTAGAGGAAATTTCAATGTGTGTATTTTACTTGTATCTTTCCCCAAGTCACACTTTCTTGCACCCCTTCCCTCTTATTTCCTTCTTCTTGTCTGATAATATTCTCCCTTTTACTTTTTTATCATCTTTATTTACATTCCACATATTAAAAAGAGCATTCAACATTTGTCTTTCTTCTTTCTTTTTTATGTTTTTGTTCCAAAAATAAAACTCAGGACCTTACATTTCCCAGGAAAGAATTTATGTCACTGAGCTATCTCTTCAGCCCTTGTTTTACTTTAAAGAGAAAATAAATCAATAAATGTGATACAGAATTTCAAAACAAGATGATAGGAAATTAACAATGGTTTTTATATAGCATATTGTTATCTTCAATATAGTTGCTCAGATTATCAGATATAGGCATGCAAAACTGATCAGATAATATAAGCATTAACTGTTACTTTCAATTAACTAATAGAAGGGCCAGGGATATGGCTCAGTGGCATAAGTAACTGCCTGGCAAGCACAAAGTCCCAAGTTCAACCCCAAAATAGCTAATAGAAATTAGTAGTACAAATATATATATATATATATATATATATATATATATATATATATATATATCCTTTTCTTTTCTTCTTCCCCTACCCCAGTTGTCTTTCTGAATTCAACTTCTTTTACTTAACACAATGATCTACAGATCCATTGTTTTCTTGCTTTTTTAAATTAAGTTTTTTATTTTTCTTTATACACATTTGCGGAACATAATGACTGCACTCATCCTGGGGAGTTGACACAGGTATGTAACACGTTACTTCTTTTTTTCATGCCCTTTCCATCCTCTCTCTACTGATCTTGATCTCCTTCACTTTTGTAAATACCTGATTGTTCCCTGTGATCATGCTTTAATTTTGCTGCTTATTTATGCTTTGGGTTTCTCCTATGAAAGAAGCCATCCAATATTTAAGTTTGTATGTCTGATTTATTTCACCTAACATTGTGGTCTTGAAGTGCATCCATTTTCCTGCAAATCGTTCATGTTTATCTTTCTTTCCTTTTTTTTGCCCAGGGGAAAGCATGAATATAGTATGTTTATCTTTCTTCATAGTAGAGTAGTACTCTATATGCATAAATGCCACATTTTCCTTATGCATTCATCTTTGTAGACCTACAAGCTGTTTCTAAGATTTAGCTATTAGGAGTTATACTACTATAGACATAGGTATGCATGTATCTCTGTGATATGCTATCTTTAACTCTTTTGGGAAAACACCTATTGAAAAGTGTAGTTGAGGGGCCTGGCAGGATGGCTCAGCAATCTAAAGCACCTGCTTAGGAAAGCTTAGGCAGCTGCAGAGACCTTGGTTCTATCCTTGGCACCACATGCTGCGCCAGCCCTGCCCTGAAGGCAGGCTGAGCCGACCATAAAAAATAAATAAACATACAAACAACAGTTCTGAAACAAGAAAAAAAAACAATAAAATAAAAAATAAAGTGTAGTTGAGTCAAATGAAATTTCTTTGGCTTTTTGTTTTTGTTTCCGTTTTTTGTTTTAGTCTTTCTTTGCGTGGGGAGGTCTACAGGGTGTTCAAGGCCTCACTACTAGATCAGACTCACAGTGATCCACTTGTTTATAGCCTCCTAAGAGCTGGGATTACACTCGTATGCCACTGTGCCCGGTCTCAATTGGTGTCTCAGCACACCCTGAGGACAGGGTGGGCACAGAAGGCCTAGGAATCGAAACTTGGGCCCCTGCGCCTGCTTGCAGGTGCTTTAATCCACTGAGCTATTCAGCTGGCCCTCTTTTGTTTTTTTGAGGAATCTTCATTCTTATTTCTTTAGTGATCATGCTAGTTTACATTTCCACTGACAGTATGGAGAGGTTTCTTTCTCCCTCACAGTCTTGCCAGAATATGTCATTACTTGATTTCTTGATGACTCCCTTTCTTCGGGAGCAAACTTGAATCCTAGTGTTGTTTTAAATTATATTTCTCTAATAAAAAGAGATGTTGGGCCGGGCGTGGTGGCGCACGCCTGTAATCCCAGCACTCGGGAGACTGAGGCAGGAGGATCAGTGAGAGTTCGAGACCAGCCTGGGCTACAAAAGTGAGCTCAAGACCAGCCTGAGCTGCATAGCAAGACCCTGTCTCAAAAAGACAAAAAGATAAATAAATAAATAAATAAATAGATAAATAAATAAAATAAAAAGAGATGTTGAAATTTTTTTCATGTATTTATTGGTGATTTGTATTTCTTCCAAGGAAGTGTCTATTCATTTAATTCATCCATTTTTGATTAGGTCTTCTATTTCAGGTCTTTTTTCTAGACATTAGTTCTCTGTCCAAGGAGTAGTTGGCAAATTTCCTTCTGTAGATTGTCTCTTCACTTTGTTGTTTCTTGCCTTTGATGTGATCTCATCTGTTGATTTTTGATGTTATATTTTATACAATTGGGATTTTGTCTATAAAATCTTTGCCTATGGCAAGAATCTTCAAGAGTTTTATCAATTTTATTTTCCACCAGATTGTTTCTGTTTTAACATCTAAATTTCTGAGCTATTTTCATTTTAGTGTAGTGCACAGGGAGACATATGCATGTAGATTCAAGTCATCTGCACAGAAATAGTCAGCTGTCCAAGTACCATTTATCAAACAGGTTATCTTTCCTCCAGTGTATATTTTTGGTCTCTTTGTCAAAGATCATACAGTTGAATGTACTTACAATTAGTTCTACAATCTCTAACCTAGTCCATTGATTTTCCTGTCTTTGTGCTGGTATCATGTTGTTTTTTTAGGATCTCTGTGGTTTTCTGATATAATATTCTGCCCAGGATTGCTTTTCTTATTGTAGGTATCCTCTGGCTCCATATCAATTTTAGAAGTGTTCTGTCTAATTCTACAGGAATATTATTGGCATGTTAACTGCAGTTGCATTAAATCTTTATATCAGTTTTGGAGATTAGATAGATAGATAGATAGATAGATAGATAGATAGATAGATAGATAGATAGATAACCATTTTTATTTTATTAGCTCTACCTATCCAGGAATGGGGGATATCTTTCCACCTTCTGATGCACTCTTCAGTCTCGGTTTTCAGAGCCCTGTAGTTTCTGTTGTAGCGTTATTTTACTTCCTTGGTTAGGTCACTTTGTAAGATTGATGGTGGCATTGCTTTCCTAATTTCTTTCTGACTGAGTTTATTATTGGTGTACAAAAGTGCTATTGATTTTTATACTTTGCTGTACTACTGAATCTGGTTATTAATTCTGCAACTCTTTTGTTAGAATTTATTGAGTCTTCTTTATAGAGGATTATGTTGTCTGCAAATAATGATAATCTATTATCTTTTATTTTATTATACATATTCCTCTCATTTCTTTCTCTTGCCTGATTGCACTGGCTAATGTTTGAGTAGTATATTGAATAAAAATTTCAATGGTGAACATTCTTGTTTCACTCCTGATCTGAGAGGGAAGACTCTTAGTTTGTCTCCATTTAATGTGATGCTTACAACTGGTTTGTCATAAATGCCCTTAACCATCTTACAATAGGTCCTTTTATAGCCATTTCCTTCAATGGCATTATCATGAATGGATGGTGAGTTTTGTCAAAGGCTTTTTCTGTGACTCTTGAGATGATCATGTGATTTTTTTTTACCTTGCTTCTGCTTCCATGATGTATTACATCATGTATTACATCAATTAATTTGCACACGTTGAACCATTCTTGCATCCCTGAGATGCTGTCTATGTGGTTATGATGTATAAACTTTTTGATGATTTGTTACATTCTATTTGCCAATATCTTGTTGAAGATTTTTGCATCTATGTTCATTAAACAGATGTGCTTGTCTTTTATGGCTGAGTCCTTACCTGGTTTTTTTTTTTTTTTTTTTTTTTTTTTTTTTTTTTTTTTTTTTTTTTTTTTTTT
>PVJA010004717.1:0-56938 GCA_004027025.1 Myocastor coypus | reverse complement strand
ACCAGGGTGGTGCCCAGCCCAGAATACTTCCACCAGTACCTGCTCTTTAAAGGACCAGAAACATGGTCAAGGGGTTTGCAGATTTAGAGTACTAAAGAGCTGGTGTGCCCAGGCTGCTCAGACCCTCCAGCAGAGCCCAGTTCAGACGCCCCATGCACTGCCTTGGTCTCTACATGGCCTCAAACTCATTCATGCGCTGCTTGGTGTTGCCCTGTCGGATCTGATGCAGGGTCTTGTATTTGCCCCAGTCTTGCCTCATGTTCTCATTGCAGATGATGTCCTTGTGGGTCCTCTTGTTTTCGTCTCTAGCCTGGGACAACTTGCTGCTCAGGGCCTGCAACTGCTGCTGCACGCCCTCATTCTTCTCCATCCCAGTAAGGTGCTTCACCCCGTGGGCTCTGCACCCTCCTCTTGCAGGTTCCCCTGCACATGGTAACTCACAGGCTCATACATGGGAGGCAGCAGAGGTGGTGGCGGGGCTGACGGGGCCACCATCACCAGGTGCAGCTCCTCCTTGCTCTTCACCAGAGCGTGCTGGGCTTCTTTGGCCCTGTGCTAACACTCCTCCACCTCGTCCTCCTTGAGATACTGCAACTCCTCCAGCAAGGCAATCTTGGCAGTATACTCTGCCAGCTCTGATGCTCCTGGCTCTTCATCTGATCCACCGTCTGTCTCTCCAGCTCCTCGTTGGCCCACACTGCAGCCATGCATTCTGCTTCTAGGTGCTCGGCCTCCTCCTGGGCTCACTTTCTCTCAGCTGCAGGGCTCTCTGGATCTGGTCAGAGAGTGCTTTCTTGCTCTTCTCTCATAGTTCTGCAGCCACAGCATCAGCTCCTCCTCCTCCTCCTCCTCCTCCTCCTCCTCCTCCTTTAGCATCTGCTCCTTCTCCCTCTCAAAAGCCTCTCTCCCCTTCACCTCTGTCTCCAGCTGTTGCCGCTCCAACTGCTTCTGATGCTTCTCCCACTGAGCCTGTGCCTTCGTCTGCTGAACCTCAGTGGTGCTGGGCTTCCTGCAGTACATGTACAGCTCATGGTTCCCCATGCACAGCTGCAGGATCTGCTTGTTAATCCTCAGGCGTGGGGCATAGAACGCAGTCAGGTGCTTTCTTGTCAATGGGCTTAATGACAAACTTTTTGTCATTGAAAGAGATGTTTCTGATTTCACTCTAAGGAAAGCCAATCTTTGGGGTCAACTTATAATCTTTCTCATAAATACTTAGTCCAAGAGCATCAACTCCAAGCCAAAGGTCTGTTCCTTTCTTATTTTTGATCTCAAAACAATCGATTCCATACATCTGCAGGTCCTGAGCAATCTCCAAGTATTCCAGCATAGAATTATCTTTGAGCATCCCACGGTGTTCTGCCAGCCACACCTGGATCCAGTCCTTCCACTGATCCCTTGTGAGTATGTGCTGGTCCATGACTTTCTGTGGGATCAGCTGCTCAGAGCTGAGGTACCCAGCCTTGTGCACCTCTTTGCTGTAGTCTCCAAACTTGGCCTACACAACATAGGACCCCAGGAGCACAGCTATCTCAGGGGGACAGTAGATCTCATCACTAAGAATGCCTTCCTTCACCTGGAGGAAGAATAGCTTCTGTGTGATGTCCTGATGAGCTCCTCAGACATGTCTTCATGTAGAACTTGGTCTAGAACTTGACCTGGAGGGGTTCTCTTTCCTCACCTCCTGGGCAGACACCTTTTTATCAAGTTTCAACCAGGTAGGAAATTCTTTAATGTCCACATAGTAGAGGCCAAAGTACCAGTCTTCCCAGAGGCCAATAATCTTAATCATCTGATCAAAGAGCTGCTTTCTGGTAGTATTTAGCTGGATGGCAAATTCCAGCTCCTCATCCCTGGTGGCAACCCAGACATTGATTGGCTTCGGCAGTTTTGGTTCCTGGTGGGCTACCTCAACCTCCTGGAAACCTGGCTCCACAGTGGGGACTGAGACAGCTCTGGCGACCTGGAGCCCCTTCTTAGTGTATCCCTGAGCACCAGTTTAGAAATCATAAATTAACATGCTATTAGTCATGGAAAGGCTTTATTTCTCCAGAAATTTTGAGAGATAGGTTTGCAGGATAGATCAGTCTTGGTTAGCAGTTCTTTTACTTTTAGGGCTTGAAACACCTCACTCTGAGCTCTCCTGGCCTTCTAGGTTTGTGACAAGAAGTCTACTGTGACTAATGTGTTTACCTTCATAACTGATTTGTGGTTTTTCTCTAACATCTTTGAGACCCTTGTGTTGATCATTTGGGTGGTTGACTATGCTGTGTCATGGTGCAGTTCTCTCCTAATCACTATTACTTAAGTTTCTCTATTATTCCTAAACAGGTTTTTATGATATTGGTCCAATCTTTTGATTTTTTAATAATCACAATTAATTTTAGGTTAGTTTTCTATGCATCATTAACAACTGTTGAATCCTTTTCCTTCCTGTTCTCTTATTGCTATTAAGATATCTCTAACTGGTTACCAACATCAGCCTTCTTCTAGCTCCAACCCTCTCCCCTCACACTGGTGGCTTCTGTAGGCCACTCTTGCCACAGAATTTTTAACGCCTTGGATTTCTTTGGTACTTTTTTGTGGACTTTGACTCTTTGCTAAACTGTTCATCTGCATTTTGTGAGACTTCGTTGAGTTCAGCTTTTATTACTATCTTCTATACTCACTGATTTTTTATACAGTCTATCTGCCTAGTTAGATCTCCTTTGATCTTGCTGAGCCCCTTATTGATCTGCTTGCTTAGCTTCTCTCCTACCATTTTGAATACCTGAGCTTTTGCTGTCTTTTGCTTTCCTCTTGCTCCGTGGCTTGTGGCTTGGGGGAGCTGGGAGTTTGGGACACATTTTGTTTGGGGGGCATTTTGATGCCTTGCCTTCTCATGTTTGTTGTGTGTTTTTGCTTCTATTTTTATTTATCTATTTTTTTGTTCTGAGACTTGCAGACAATTATAGTAGAAAGCTTTGTTAATAGTATGGAGATCTCTTGACTTAGTGTCTGTTTTGAAGTGGTAGCTAAGTATAGACTTGTCTTTGTCCCCAAAACAAATGACCTCTATTAATTTGGAAGGGCACATGAAGTATAGTTACCCCAGCATCAGTTTGTGGATGGACTGTAATATTGTTAAAGACACAAAGGAAATCTGGATATTGGCATAGAGGGAAAACCTATTTACAGTAACAACTATGCCACTCTGGCAAAAGGAGCTAAGTCAGCAACAATAATAGTATCAAAGACAAACTTGATATTGGCACACCAAAGAACAAATAATGTAGCACCTTTATCTAAAAAAGAGCTCTATAAGTATAAAATAAACACCACAACAAAACAAATGTCGGTATATGTTAAACATCTGTTAAGTGACAAACTATAACTCTACTAGTAATATGAAAGAAAAAGAGTAATAAAACTCAACAGTTGCACAAGCAAGATGGAAGCACTGAAAAACAGACAAATGAAAGATGAATAATTTTTAAAATTAAGCAATGAAAGAGGAGGAGGAGAGAAATCTGAACAAATGATTCCATTAATAGTTAGAAGGAACTTAGTAGAATTAGATAAAGGTAACAGAAAAGAATATAGAAGAAAAAGAAAACAGAAAAAAACTAAAAACCCTAAGCCTCCGCTCTACCCCCAAAGAGCCTAAAAATTTCTCTATATTTTTGTATTAGTTCATGCTTGCATGCTTTGAGCTGGTACATAGTACATTCTAATTCCTCTTCTCATCCTATTGGTCTCCTTTCTCTCCCCCTCCCTCCACTTCTTGATCCCTTTCCTATTTAACAAATCGATCTCAATATTTCCTGTTATCTTTTATTTTGCTCTTCACTTACAATTTTGATCTCTCATATCAGAAGAACCACGTAATATTTCAGCTTGCAATGTCTGTTTTATTTCACTTAAAATTATGGCCTCAAGGCCCTCTCTATCTTTGAATGAGTAGTTTCTTTCCAGGAACTGAGGTCTTGGAATCCAGGTGACCATGTTTTCTACTCGTAGCTTTATGGCCTCTGCTTGCTCCAGAGGCCCCGTGAGCCATATTCCCCAGGCTCTGGCAATCATCCAAGCTGAAATATGTCTATGCTCATGGTAATAAATGTGGAAAAACAATCATACTACTGAGTGATTCATTTTGAATGTATGCAGCAGAGTGAAGATTCAAGCAGACTACTGGAGTCAATGCCAGTGTTTCACTCCTATCTACCTCTGAATCCCACACACACTGTGCTGGATTCTCACTATGTAGCTCCCAGTGAGGTCCTTTGGTCTCATCTCTGTATTGCTACTCTAAGTTGCTGGAGAAGTTAGGTGTATGATGTTCATGCCCGCCTTCCCCAACTTCTCACCCATCCTCCCTGTTTTGTTGCTGAGTGGTTACACTGCTGGTTTTATACAGATTCATGCAAATATACATAAGATTCTTTACTGATAGGTACCACTAAGATAAGGAAATCAATAGGTTCATCTCCCTTCAATTGATGGTAGCAAGGAGAGTATTGCTCTGCAGAGAAAAGGAAGAACTGAGCACTTTTCTGCTGGGATGTCAACAATTTCCAGCACCTTCCCCTAGGTACATGGTCTGAAGTAGGGTGCTATGGTTTATGTCTGGATGTCCCTCATAAGCCTCATGCAGTCACTGGGTCTAGTTTCTAGAGGTTTTTCTTGATTCATGATCCAATGCTGAGATTATGGGTGTGAGTGCCACACCCACCCTGAGCAGAGCTGCCTGCATATAAGGGAGGGGCCGCTCCACCTTTTCTGCTCTTACTGCTTCTGCTGTTTTCTGCGGCCATGAACTGTTGCCTTTGCCATGCCACACTGCTTGGAGCCAGCTGAGTGTGGACTGAAACATCCACCAACTGTGAGCTAAATAATCCCTTCTTCCTTAATTTTAGGTGTCAGGCATTTTGTCCCAGTAAAGAGAGAAAAGTAGTGGAGACCATAGGGGCATCGGACACAGCAGCTGCTGGGCTCACTCTGTGTTCAAAGTCTCTTAAGTGGTTACATTCAAACCCTTCCCCCAGAGAGATGCTGGAGAGTTCCTGACCACATTGGGCCAATAGTTACCTAAAAGTATAAAGATTGGCTAGGTCATATATATATACAAAAAGGTTTCACAGAGTACATTCCATGTAGCACTGGTCAAGGAGTGTATCCTCACAAGCACGGTCTGATAGCACTGAAAAAGCTTTATTGCTCCTCCATTTCTTCTAGGAAAAGACAAAGCACACTGGAAACACCAAGGAGTCCTGTGGGTAGAGAAATCCTCAGACTTCTTAACCTAACATTTCCCAGTGCTCACTGACCACAACTCTGTTTTCCTGTTGACACCTCACTTGGGAGTGAGGTCTTCGACACGCATCACTTAGTCATCACTTACTCTTTCTTTTTATCTCTCTCTGCTCTGGGCAGTATGCAGCTTCTTCACATGGACGTGCCAAGCACTTCAGTATGGGGCCTATGGAAAGATAAGGACTTGGGTCAAGCACCTGGCAAGCCATTCAGAAAACCCTGTGTTAGATCCCCACTGTGCCAAACTACCTCAAAACAACCTAAAAGCTAAAGATTTCTTAGGAACTTGGAAGTTTCCCTTGGCCACTATCTCTCAGACCATCTCTTAGTGTTCTTAACCTAATTTGGAGAAACTACCCAGGACTTGGATCACACAAGTTCCTGGCACATGGTGCACATATATATATATATATATATATATACATATATATATATATATATATATGTATATATATATATATATATATATATTAGTCATTCCTGGTCTGAGGATTTGTTAATGGCTTGTTTTGTATTTATTGCTATAATGTAACTCTCTTATTAATCTATTATTCTTGCTTGTTTTTCAAATAAGCAATTAGGAGTGAAGCTTGGTCCAAATTAGCAAGCCATGATTGCAAGATCCAAGCAAATGCTTCTCTGTCTCTGTTTCAGCCTCTGTCTCTGCCTCTGTCTCTGTCTTTCTCTCACACACACACACTCAGATGCACAGTACACTCTGTCACTTTGAATTAATTGATTTCCATTGATCTGTCTCAGGCCTGGGGTCCAACTTACAGCCCCCCTGAGGTAGGGATTCAAAAGATGAGAGGAAGAAAGAACAGAAGAGCTTTATTTGGGGAAGAGAGATGGGAGCAACAGGAGCAGAGCCTGCACACATACAGGGTCATTGTTTAGTAGACGTCTGGCAGTTTTATAGAAACAGCACAGAAAGTTCCAGGCCCAGTCATTCCCACTGAGGCAAAAGCAGCTCCCAGTGTCCATAAATCTCCCCAAGAGGTAGGTGTGTGCAACACCCAATAGGAAATGCTGCTACACACAGCAGGAGCACAAAGCATGCAGGAAAATCATTGTGACCTTCCCCCGCTTGCCGTAAATGTTGTCTGGGAGGGTGACTTTCCCCTGCTTCCTGCCTCCGAGAAATCGCAGGTTTGAATGTCCCTGCACCTCCACCTTCCTCTCTCTCCTTTTGTGCCACCCGCAAGCACAGAGGACAGCATCCCCTTCAGGTGCAGCCATTGGACAGTGGTGCATGGCAGCTCAATGCACTGTCCGCTCTGCCGGTGGACAGTCTGGGAGCCATTCCAAGTAAGTGGGCAGGCTCTGGGGAGCCTGGTGTCTCCTCCCAGGAATGGGGACAGAAGGGAAGCCCAGGAAACCAGCCTCACATTTCCTGTCCCTGGCCCTCAGGGGGCAAGACCTAGCTTGGCACAGCGTCACACGGCAAGCCAGCCCTGCTGCAGTGCCATGGCACTATGTGCACTCAGAGTGATGGACACGCTCACCCTGACACGGTGACAAACAAAATCCCCTCAAAAAATACACAACTCCACTCTCCTTTTCACTGCCTAATGAATTAAAGATGACAAAGGAAAACAAACTTTGGTGGCTTGCCTTTCTCCTAGGCAAGAGAAAAGCTTCAGTTGGAATTACTCGGCACTAACAGTTCTCTCCCCCTTGTCATCTCTGCCCCAGGACAGCTCCAAAGTTCAGTGGAACCTTCCAGGCCCAGGCCCAACTCATCAGACCCAGCCACCTGGGCCTGAAAGCCTGGCAGTTTTCATCACTGGACCACCAGACGGCAGGCAGGGTGGGGTCCCCATGAGCAGTCTGACAGTTCACAAACAGAAAAGGGACAGGTCCAATTTAAAATGTCACTGCTTCTGGGCCCTGGCAGGGCGGGACAGCTAACTGGAGAGCGGGCACTGCGCCAGTGAGGCTCCGGAAACGATACGTAGCCTGCCAGACAGCCAGCATCCAGCCCAGCATTTTCCAGACGCCTGTGGAGCAGGCTGCATTTACAGCCTGAAGACTGGTGGAGCTCAGGCCTCTCGGAAGGAGCCTGCGTCGCTGAGATCAGGGTGAATCCCCGGATTCCCTGCAGTACTGACAGGGGTCGCGGGAGCTCTATCTCCATGTTGCGTCACATTGCCAGGGTCCCTCGCACCCCGAGTCCCCCAGCAGAGCCATTTTGTCTGGTCTGCATGCTCTTTCTTTCTTGTTTGGTTCTATCTGAAGAAGCTGTGCCTGCAGAGGCTGCTGCTGGCCCCAGTGCCCCAGCCGCCTGTCTGTGGGCACCTCAGGCTGGTGGAGTATGCAGGGCTCAGCCCTCCTCCAGCCCGGCCCAGGATGCAGCTTTCCTGGGCTCTTTCTCAGCAGCTAAGTTGTACGCCTTCAGTTTGTTCTAAAAGGGTTCTCCAGCCAACCGGGGCCTTCTGAGAAGCCAGGCCGGCACAGAGCTCAGCCCCTTCAGTCCTCCTCCAGTCAAGAGAAGCCTAGGCATGCAGCTTCTTTGTGTCCAGTGGAAGATACCAAAGGCCTATGTGAGGAGGGGGTCACTCAGCTGGGACAAACCATTTCTTCTCTTTTTTTCCTAAAGGGTTAGGCCCAAGAGGACAAAGGCCTGGGTCTCTAGCACGTTCTGTGTCCTGTGTCTTCTTACCACACAGAGGCCGAGCAGCTGCGCCTTGACTCATTGTGCTCCTGAGGATCACAGAACCTCTGAGCACTCCTTTGGGTAATTCCAGAGGCCCCGCCCCACCAGCTACCCAGGCTGACCTGAGAACAGTGGAGACCCTGCAGGCTAAGCCGGCTCCCACCTGCTCCAGCACCCAAGCCTCCGCCACATCACTCCTTATAAATAGCACATGCCTCATCCAAAGGCTAGATTGAATTAGACTTAAAATAGGTGCTCAGTCAACACCTGGTTCACGGCACATGGCCCCGAACAGCATCTGCGCATGTTTGTGCCTGACTTCTGTGGCCAGTTCTCTCTGACAGGCTGTGCCACTTGCCCCCAAAGCTGTTTCTCTTTTGTGCCTTGTACATATTGGTGAAGACAATGAGCCGCCCCTTCCCCTTCATCTGTGCTCTCTCCCTGATGCCCACAGCCAGGGGAGACCTAAGTTCTAATACCTTTCTGCTCCTGTGCCCAGCCCAGTTTTGATTTGTCCCTTTTGCTTGGTATCCTCAGCTGCCACCAGCTCTAAGTGCTGGTCCTGTCCACCAAAACAGCCCAACACTCAGGTAGCGACTGTGGCATTACAGGCCCCAGCCTGTGGCTACAGCTGACAGTGTCTTCAGCATCTCGCCACCACGGCACAGGAGGTTGCACATACGTGACTGTGTGTGTTTGCATTTGTGACAAATACTGATGGAGCATTAATGATGCGCTAGGCAGGCAGCGTGCTCTGTGTCTGGAGACAAAGGGCACAGCCACAGCGCCTGCTCCTGAAGCATCACTCAGCACAAGAGGCAGAGGAGGTCCTTTGTCATTTGTTAGTTTATTCACCCATTAGCCTAAGATTTATTAAGGGCCTTTCATGCGCCAAAGTCTATAAAGGACGCTACAAATCCCAGCTGAATTCTAACTCCTGCCCCATGGGCAACATTAGATAAAGAAAGCAACATGCACCCCACAGGCAGATGCTCCCCATCAGAGCAGACCTAGGCACAGCATGCACTGGGAGCCCCCAGGAAGGTCAGCCCAGAAGAAGGCTGTGCTTTGGTTTGTTAAAGATTAACTCAAACAGAGCTGGGGATATAGTTCAGTGGCTCAGTGCCTGCCTGGAAAGTGCGAGGTCATGAGTTCAATTCCCAGTGCCGGGGGGGAAAAAAAGAATTAATTTGAGCTGAGTGAAAAAGAGTGTGGCCCATTGAGTAGTAATCCTAACTCTTGTGCCCCTGAACCTGGAATAAGCTTGGTAACATGCTTGACTAATACAGCAGAACTATTGTCCTGGAACTATCGAGATTAGTAAGAAGAAGCCTGGCAGTTTCTATTTCCTGGCTCTTGGAATCAGGAGAGGTGACATGTCAATGTCCCAATTGCTAATCTCAGCTGACACAGACCTTGTCATCATTCCAACAAGGCCATAGATACGAATGAAGTTACTTCAGACCTTCCAGACTGACCCAACTGAGAGCTGAGTAACACCAAGTGACCTCTGTTGATAGCATGAGAAACCAAGAGCACTGCCTTGTTTCTGGTCTATAGAATATGGTGAGTAAGGGCTGGGTCATGGGGCCTGTGCAGAAGTGAGCAGACCTGTCTCTGTATTGCTTCTGTGTCCTGGGGCAAGGCAGATATACAGGTTGTCTTCCTGGTCAAAGGACACAGCTTAGCCTGTTCCTGGGCTCTGCAATCATTTATTCCTGAAGGAAGTTTCTTTTTGCAAGGTAGAATCAGCAAGATAAATCACCCCCTGCACACATACTTCTTTCACTACCACCCCTTGCTCCATAATGAAGCATTCTTGCATTTATTGATTCAGCCTTTGAAATATAATAAGTTCACACTTGTTATACCAGCAAGTGTCATTTATCATTTATTAGGTCTTGGATTCAACACTTAGATCAATTATCTCATTTAATTCTCATGACACCCTGTGAGGTAGTTAGAATATCCTGTTCTAAAAATCACTTTTTAAAAAGATTTATTTGTGTATTTGTTTATGTGGTACAGGGTCTCACTATGCAGCTGGGACTCATGGTCATCCTCCTATCTCGGCCTCCCCAGCAATGGGACTGTAGGGCTGTGCCACCAAGCCGGTTTCAGTAGCCTCCACAGCAGCATGGCATACGGTACCAAGGATTGAACCTGGGTCCTTGCTCTTGCCAGATAGGCACTTAAACCACCGAGATATCTCCTTGGCCCCTATAATACTCACTTTCAGAATAAGAATTTGCTTTAACACAACTGGTATATTAGGGAACAACTTGAGCATAATATGAATGCTCTGTTTATTCATATGTGTTTTTTCTACATACACACCAAACTAGGTGAATACAGAAGACAGTTCCCATCTGAAATGATCTGCACAGGAACACACAAGACATAGCTGTACCCACTGGCCACATGGGTTACCTTGTGCCAGGAGCCACACCCACTGGCATCTAGTGCTACAACTTTTCATCTTTTTCAGATAGCCTTCCTTTTACCCTTCTCAATAATTCATCAGCTGCCAACACACCCAGTGCCCACCTCCACAAGCAATATTCAGGTCTTGTAGTAGGTAAAGGGCCATAGTTATCTATAGTAGCTATGTTTTTAAACATTCATGTGTGGACTGAATGTTTGTGCCATTCCCTGAGTTCTTATGTTGAAAGCCTAATCTCCAGTGTGATGGCATTTGGAGCTAAGTTTGGGGAGCTGGGACTGAAGGGGGAGCCCTCCTGGTGGGATCAGCACCCTCATGAGAAGTGGTACAAGAAAGCTTCCTTTCTCTGTCTTCCATGGAAGGATACTGCAAGAGGGTGACTTTTGGCTGTAGGAACTCTGTTGGCCAGCACTGTGACCTTAGACGTCTGATCCTCCTGACCTATAAGAAATGGATGTCTGCTTTTGAAGCCACCAAGTCTGCAGTGGTTTTGCCATGGAAACTTTAACTGACTAAGACACAGTGCTCTGGTATTTTTTTTAGGCTCCTGTTTTATTTTATGTGCCACTAACCAAGTTTTTGAGTGTTATATCCCTAACCTGTTTAGCAAATTATATGTCACATGGTGGCAAAACTGCCTGTCTTTGTCTTGATCTCACAGATGAGGAAACTGAAACTTACAAAAGGCGAATCCATGCTGGTCAGTGAGGGAGCCCAAACACAAATTCTTGATTGAGAAACTAGAATTAGTCCAGCTCTGCTTCCTCTCTCCCAGCTCTGAACTATTGCACTACATGTCTTCTCCAAATGTGAGTGATAGACCAGGTAGAAGAGGGATGGGTCACTGCACCAAAGGAATGCCAACATGCGAGCTCCCAGGCCTGAGCCCTGGGCTTCTCTCCTTTCCTCCTCAGACCCCTCATCAGGTGCCCTGGTCCAATGCTCACCTGGCAAAGAGCTGCTCTCCAGAGCCTCTATTCTCTTCCCATGAGGCTCAGGACAAGGCTACCTCTTATTCTCCTCTGTACCCTCAGTGTGTGGCACAGTACCTGGCACCTGAGTGGGCCTCATAGATTTTCCTGGAGCCACACTAACCTGAACAGGAGGTCTGGCTATAGCATGCAGTGAAGGAACCAAGCTGCGGGCCAAGAGTGGAGAAAGGCCCAGGGTGGCTACTGACAGCTTCTATAGTTCACTCAGCAGCAAAGCAAATGCTGCCCATGCAATTTCAGGTGCCACCAGAGTCCCTTTCCTAGATATCCAATAAAAGTCCAAGGGTAACAGTGCCTTAAGTGTCTAAAGGGTGATCCACAAGTTTCCCAGAGGTGAGAGTGATTGCCCTTCCCTTCTTACACATGTGCCCTTGTACCTCTGTGGTCACTGTTCCTGTCCTTCTTATTCAGCCTCTCAGAATCCCTCTGTGCTTCAGAGTTGCCTAGGGGCTTGCAGCAACCCCCTAGGAAAACACCAGCCCACCTACCACCTGCAAGAGTCCATATCTGTCTCTTTATAACTTGATGCCCCTGGGGTTTCCCATGCCCTGTCAGTGGTTACTCACGTCCGCCTTTGTAACAAGGCTTAAGTTGCCATCTGGTGCTATTATTTAAGTTCTTATGGATATCAGAGTCTAACTCAAGAATGAATTGTGTTCTGAGGTCCATTGTGAGTGGGTTGTCAGATGAGAACACATGGTCTCACCAAGGTTGGGTTGCAAATGGAAGGCACCCCTGCCCCACCAGGTCAGGAAACCCTATTAAACCACAATGTGGCTGACCCAGACCACAGCAGTGTGGAGTGCTGAGGGGATGGAGAGGTCATGCAGATGGGTGGGGGTTGGGAGGCAGAAACTATTTTGATTCTTCCTGAGTGTAAGACCAGCTGTCAGAAAACAAAAAAACACTGAAAGGACTGTGTGTGTGCTTCCATTTCTCCTCCTGAAACCTCCTCACATCTGCTGCTTTCTCATTCCTCACTGTCACACTCCCTGTGCCTCACGCCTGCCCTCGGGCACCAATGAGTTGCTCTCCAGAACACTTCCTGGAGCTGTGTTCCCCAAGCCTCCCATCTCTCCAGAATTCTCGCTTGTTTCTGTGGGGATTATCCCAGGAGGATGTCAGGAGTACATATGAGAAATGTATGGCCCTTGAGGAAGGACGGCAAAGAGATGAAGAGCAGAGTGTGTTTGGTCCAAGGTCTAGGTTCTGTCCCAGTAACACTGGATGATTCCCAGGACTAGAAATTCACCCACTGCCTTGATTCGCTATTTGGTGGTGATGCATTTATCTCAAATGGATAGCGCGAGTACCACCTGGATAACTTGTTGGGCCTAGAGCTGCTCCCATGAGCTGACATCCGAGTTCACGGCATTGGTCATCAGTAAGCCCACACTTACGGGGATCTTTCAGCACAAGACAACCAAGACTCCTAAATCTGTTCACTTGAGAAATTCTCAGCACTTTTTTCCACCTATTTCTTCTTCTCTACTTTCTCTTATCTATCCATTTAAGATTCTGATTTCACATATTTTAAATATTTTTATTGTTTTCCCATGTGTCTATTAAGTTTGAAAAAAATATTTTCTCTCCTTCTGGGCTGCTTTGTTCTGTTATTTTTTACCTACCTTCTCCAAGTCACTATACACCCCTTTAACATTGTTTACTCTCCTGAGTTCCTCACTGCTATCATCATGTTTCTCAGCTCTAAGTGCTCTGTTTTATTCTTTCTTATTGATTCTGGTTCTCTCATAAATTCTCCATATTATCCATCCTTTTCTTGAATCTTTTGGTACATTTTACATAGACACAGTGATAGCATTCATTGAACAGGATTTGTATCAGTACATGGTGTATCTCGCTTCAACAATAGTTTCAAGCATTAAAATGGCATTTATAATAATAAATGGATCTGATAATCAACAGAATATATAGTACTAAATATTCAGGTCAACTAAGAGACTGTCCAAATACACTAAGTAAAATCTGATAGATCTTCAAAAAGAAACATACAAGTGTATAATTATAAATAAATAACTGATAAAAGCAAAGGACTGGAAGTCAAGAATGACATAGAAGACTAAGACATAGTATCAACCAACTTGGCCTGCTTGGCCTCTGTAGAACACACCCACAACCACAGAACACACATCCTTTTCAAGTGCAACCAAGGAACCTACCAAGGTACAGAGATCTAGTCCATCGATCAGGGCATAACACATACAAAGGAACTCAAGTCATACAAGTGGTCTCTGATCATCATGAAAATAAATTACACACCAGTAATAGAAAAATCAAGGGTTGGCCAAATAGCTCAATGGATTGAAGAGCCTGCAAGCAGGTGCAGAGGTTGGGGGTTCGATCCCCCAGTCATGCTGTGCCAGCTCCAGCCTCACCCCTAGGACATGCCGAGACAGCAACTGAGACTGGGTGTGGTGGTGTGAGACTGTAATCCCAGCTCTTGGGAGGCTGTTATCAGGCAGATCACTACAAGCCCAATCTAGTAGTGAGACCCTGAACACCCTCTAGACCCTTCTCTAAAATACAAAAAAAAAAAAAAAAAAAAAAGTAACAGAAAAATCTCTAAATAATGGTAAACAATAACATTGCTAAGTAACCGGTAAGTCAAAAAAGAAATTACTTGATTATCTGAATAGATAAAAGCATTTTACAAGTACATTTGTTTTTGATTTAAAAAAAAAAAAATACAGCCAATCAGAAGCAAAATGAACTTTCTCAGCCTAAGAGGCATTTACAGAAAATCTACAACTAACATCATAATTAAGGGAAAGATCTTTTTTGTTACTTTCCTAAGATCAGGAATAGAACAAAGGTATGTGCTCTTACAAACTTTATTCATCGCTGTATTGTGCTGGAACTTCTCTCCAGGGAAATTAGGAAACAGCAAGATAGTAAAGACATTTAGTTTACAATGTGAGAAGTGAAGCTGTCTTCCTTGCCAACAATATGATTATCTTCAATCAACATAGTCAACTATCAAGTTTTGCAAGTCTGTAGGATATAATATTAATATACAAAATCATGTTTACTGCTATATACCAGTAATGAACAATAGAGAATTAGAGTTAAGAAAAATAATGTCATAATAGCATCAAGAATATAAAACAGAAATAGTGCTACGAACACATATGTAAGATACTTCCAAAGTTTGCTTATACAAATTAAAGAAAACCTAGATATGTTGAAAAATATACACTGTAGAGCAGAAAATGCACTATTGTTAGCATATCACTTCTGCCCAGATTGATCACTTTAAAGATTTAACACAGCCCCACATATTTGAGATAGAAACTTGGGCTGAGAAGGTGGCTGGCACAGGAAGGCATGGAAGACACACACTCTCCCCCCATCCCACATCCAAATGGAAATATGCATATTTCCATCTGGTTGCTACTAAGGGGTGTCCCTCATAGTAAAGTGGTAAGCACACCCAAAGATACGTGACCCGCCACCCCATCTCTGACCAGGATGTCAGGCTGAGGTGTTGTCTACATCTGTAGCTTCTATCCTTCAGACATTAGGTTGGCCTAGCAGCAGATGAGGAGGACCTAATCCTGGACACAAGGTTTGCAGAGAGAGACCAGGCCAGCAGAAGCCGAAGCTTACAGAAGTGGGAGGCCATGGCCATGTTTCTGGAGATGATGAACAGGCTGCCTGAGCCAAACAAACACTTCAATAGGAGGTTTTAGGGGCAGCTTTGCAGGGTTTTTCATTTTCATGACCCTGAGTTGGGACCACATCCTCAGTTCTTCATCCCCATCATGAGGATTCATAGTGGCCTGATCTTCCTCAGAACTGTGGTCACTGGAGCTATGGCCACTGTCATAACTGAAAAGGAAGAGTTCCAATACAAAAGGAAGAAGCTGTGTGTGGGCTACTAGCAGTGACAGGGCTCAGGGCTCCCCTGGGACTCTCATAGCTTCTATACCATGCAATGGTGGCTTTCTGTGGTGCCATGTTGCAAAATTTGTTCAAGAAGTTTGTGAATTCAAGACCCCTGGATCCAATTTTTGTAAAGGGCATCTACTTGTGTCTGCCTTCCTACTCGCATAATGTGAAAGTGTGGGGAGCCCATCCACCCTGTATCTACTTGTCCTCTACTACACTGTCCTGTGTCCCCAGCCCACCCAACTGATGTCTCTGTCCCAGCAGAAGTGGAGCTGTGACAGCTCCATCTTTACCTTAACTCAGGTTGTACTGGGCCTCAATTCCTTACTTCCTTCTTCAAAATAAGAATCTGAGCATAAATTTGTCTTTCCAAAATTTTTACCATGACAAGTTAATGTTTAAAAAAGCAGAATATTCTTTAAGTGTGAAAGGAGAAATAAATTGAAATTTTTTTTCTGAAAAAATTGTTCTAGAAAAAAAATTTTGACCTGAACTTTGTAGCATGTGTGAAAAATAAACACAAAATGGATTGAAGACCTAAATAGAAAGCCTAAGACTACCTTCTAGAAATTATAAAGAATAGTTTTGTGACTTTGTATGGACCAAAAATTGCCTTTTTTTTAAGATTTCCTTTTTAAATTTTTCTTATTTTAATATTGTAAATATTTCTTATTTAAAGAGAATGAAAAATAGTAAAATAAATTAGATACATTTTGGGGTTTTTTTGTTTTTTTGTTTTTTGGGGTTTGTTTGTTTTTGGTAGGATCAGAGTGTGAACTCACAACCTTGCACTTGCCAAGCAGGCACTTGTGCCACAGAGCTGTCTTCCCAGCCCCTAATAAAATTAGAAATCATAGAGAATTTCATTAAACAAAATGATAGGAATTCAACAACAGTTTTCATACTGCATATTTCTGTTTTTAAATTCTTCAGTATGACATCAAAACATGATGCATAAGAGAAAAGAAGATAAATTTGATATTATAAAAATTATGTTCATCACAGCTTTATTAGTGGTTTCAAATACTTGAAGTAATTCAAACATCTGTCAACCAAAATGCATACTCTAATAGTAGATTTAGGGTAAGCTTTATAGGATTTTTCACTTTATGGCCTAGAAGAGAATAGTACCTAACTATTTTTAAGCATTCTGTATGTTCATAGCAGCAGGTAAGGACTCGCAAGCTACCCTCTGAGCTGAACAGAGGTGGAGATCCGAAGGGAAGAGAAGGACTTGGCCTTCCTCTTCACCAGCAGCTGGCTTTCTCCTGGGACATGTGAGAACAAACATGGCTCACCACAATAGCTACTGTGCTTCCAGAAGCCCGCTGCTCTGTTCTATATGAGAAAAGCGGGGCTGGCCAGATAGCTCAGCGGATTCAGTCACCTACTTAGGCAGGGTTCAGGGGCCAGGGGTTCGATCCCTGGTGTGCTGTGCCAGTCCCATCCCCCAAAATGTGCTAAGATGGCGACTGAGACTGGGTGTGGTGATGCATGCCTGTAATCCCAGTGTTTGGGAAGCTGAAAACAAGAGAATCACTACAAGCCCGATCCGTGTAGTGAGACCCCATAGACCCTGTACTGCATACTTTTTTTTAGAAAAGAGAACATGTATGAGAAAAATGTACACTTGCTATCAACACAAAGAACCCATGCTGCCTTGCCATGCTAAGGGTTTCAGGTCCCTTCCCATGCCAGGCTATATTCCACAGCTTCCTCATACCACATTACAATGAACAGTGCCAGGTTTCTCCATACTCTATGGTGGAGGAAGATGATAGAACCGAGCAAAGGTAGACAAAGACGTGCCTGATACCACCCTGCACAAATGCAGCCCTACAGCTTAGCATATCATGTGTCAGCTGAGTGACCTTGGGCAAGTTTCTTAACTGCTTGGAGCCTCAATTTCTCCATCTGCAAAATGAATTTACTAGCATTAGCCTTCGGGGGGTCATAAATCTGTGTATAACCCCTTCCCTAGGAACTAGAGCTCACTTAGCAATAAATATTATCATTAATAATGCTCTCATATTGATGTGTGTGCTATAAAAATGCATATATTTACATTACAAATCAATCTCTTAAATGTATGCAAAGCAGCAATCATATTATTTTAATTAACTTGCTGTGCCAGAGAGGTAATAAAAAGAATGATATCAGCATTTTTCCCCAATGTGCCTGTCATAAATTAGGCCATGAGGTAAGTGTTGTTTTCCAAGGCTTCTCTTGTCCCAACCCCTGTGGGTACACAGGAGCATCCTGAGAGGGAAATGCATGGATTTTCCAAGGCTCTGCCCATGTGTTTTTTGCTGAAGGGCACCCACTTGGGTGTGTGTCCCTGAGCTGTGTGATTATGACTCCAACCTTGCTGAACCTTGCCAAGGAGCAAAGGGTCCTGGGCTTTCATCAGGCACTGCCGGTGGGTCTCTCCACCTGACATATTAATTCCTGCCTCTTCCTGCAAAGATAATTCATGCTCCTTGGCAGCACTGTACAACGCACAATGCTAGGTGCCAGGAATCTCCTGCAAACTTCAGCAAGGCTGCATTGTAATAAACCTCTAGACTAATCCAGCCATCTAAAATGCATTTTTTAAAAGCCAAAGGTCTTTCCCATGAATAACCTGGCAAGTATTTGAGCTTCATGATAATTTCCCTCTAATGGAGTTTGGGAAAATGAAATGGGAGTTATTAGTCAGATTTATAAGGCTGTCTCCTGAGAAAATAGGGGCTGACCTAGCAGACAAGGTGCCTTGGTTATCTACCTCAAACAGGAGAAAGAGCAAGCCTGTAGTTTGCAGATTCAACAACTAATCCTTACCCAGCAGCTGTTTTTCCTGTGCTCTCAGCAGGGGGACAGAGGGCTAGCTGGGTTCCGCAACCCAGGAAGCACTGCACACGTTTCCTCGCCACATCCACTCTTACATTCAAGATGCCACCTAAGTGGCCATCTTATTAGTGCTCCACGTAGATCGGGCACAAACTCTGATGGCCTTCAAAGGAAGGCCAACCACTTCATCTGAGCTCAGATGCACTTTCAAGAAAGAGGAATCTTGAATGGGAAAGTGGTTGTCTGGAGCTTAAGAAAGAAAGCAAATTTCTTTTATATGGAGTTGATGGAGAATTGCTGCCTGGGGTGTAGGCTGTTTGCCACTTGTGTATCAGATTCCCCTGCACCTCAGGTCTGAGATCCAGGCCACGAGCCACAGCAATACCCTTGTTCTTCTTAAGCAACTATATCACTTTTCCAGAGCTTTCACAACAAAGTGTCATAGATTTGTGGCATAAACAACAGAAACTTACTCTCTGTGGTGGATTAACAACTGGTTGTCAACTTGTAACACCCAGCTCAAGGAAACCTCATGGTGCTGGTATGGAAGGCCCCCCTGAGGGTTATTGCTGGCAGCAGCATGGGAGGCGGAGCAGGAGACAAAGAAGAGGAGATGTCTGGAATCTGCTGGGGGCTGTGGGGGAACTTTGGGAGCTGCTGGTTCCTGGCGGAGCTTGTCATTCTGGCTTTCCTGATGAACTCAGCTATTGTCATTGTTGAAGAGGCTCGGGATCTTCCTGTTGCTGAGAGTTGCTACAGCTCACTTTGGGTGCTTACTTGGGTCCTTGCTCTGGTCCTCACCTTGAGCATCACTTCCTGTTTCCAGAGGGGAAGATAAGTACACTGCTCAGTCTCCTCCAGAAGCTTGCGGAATTGGCTTTCCTGATGGGGACTTGGTTTCCCGCATTGTCCGAGGAGCTGAGGACCTCACTGCTGCTGAAGATGGCCTTGGTACCTTTTGCGGGACCTATGGTCCTTCCTTGGAGCATCACTTTCTAGCTCCAGCTCAGATCCTCAGCTTGCTGACACAGATCCTTCACCCTGCTTGCATAACTGTCTAACTACCACCACTGACTTTTGGGCATTCCCAGTACAGATCCATGAAACAGGCCTGCATGAAGCATTGTCATGGGCTCTCAACCTCCAGATGGACTCATGGGAGGCGTTGTTATGGGCTCAAGCAGAACATCACCATGGGATCCAGGCCCTCAGCTCGATACTTTGGTCTTTAGTGTGTGGATAGATTTCCTGCACTCTTTGTATATGCTTCTTTGGGTGCTTGATGATAAAATAATCTTACGATTAAGTGTCCTATATAGTAAGTACTGTTCCCCTTGCAAAACCCCAGAGTATTACACTCTCTCATAGTTCTGGAGGCAGAACATGTGAGATTAAGGTGCTGGCACATCTGGCTTCTTCCCAGACCCCCCTCTTCAGCTTTCAGGTGGCTACCAACCAGCCACATCTCTGCATGGTCTTTCCTCTGTATTTATGCATTCCTGATGCCCCTTCCACTTCTTAGGACACTTAGCTTATGGATTAGGGCCACAACTTTTAGTCTTACTTAAGCTTGGTTGCCTCTTTAGTGGTCCTATGTCCAAATAAAGTCTCTGCTAGAGTTTGGTTATTGACTGCTCCCCCAAAGCCCCACATATTGAATCTTGGTCCCTAACACAGCATTGGGAGGTGGTGAAAACCTTAAAAGGTGAGGTGTAGGAGAGGTCTTTAGGCCACTGGAGGCATGGCCTTCAAGAGCACTGTGGGGTGCTGGGCTCTTTCCCTTTTCCTTCCGATCTATGAGTCGAGCTATTAGCCCACCAGAGCCCAAAGCAATGGCCCACTTTATGTTGGACTAGAACTTCCAAAACCATGCATTAAAACAAGTTTTTTCTCTTTATAAGTTGATTATCTCAGCTATTTTGTTAGAGTGACAGAAAGCTGACCGACACAGTCACATTCTTAGGTGCTGAGGGCTGACTTCAACGCACAAATGTTAAGAGCTGGGGCCCAATTCAGCCCATAACAGGAACTTTTAGAATCACTGTGATTATGCTAGTAAAGCAAAGCCACAGTGGTCACAGCTTATTGGGCTTAGCCTACAACAAAATCTCAAAACTTACCTATGCGATAGGTAGTGTTATTATGCACATTTCAGAGGTTAGGAAACTGAGGCAGGCCATCCCTACACAACTCACCCAGACCACCTGCTGCTTAAGACTGCATTTCTGGTGCTACACCCTTCTGCCTCTGCTCTTGTGCTTGCTACTGAAAAATAAGCCAAACGTGTGCAAGATCTAAAAAGAAAATAGTTGCCCACAACCTCATCTATCTTCCTTAAAAGTTCTTGGTGGCTCACACCTGTAATCCCAGCACTCGGGAGACTGAGGCAGGAGGATTGGTGTGAGTTCGAGACAAGCCTGGGCTACAAAAGTGAGCTCAAGGCCAGCCTCAACAGCATAGCGAGACCCTGTCTCAAAAAGACAAAAAAAAAAAAAAAAAAAAGTTCTAACATCTTAGACATTGCTTTGTTGGTGAAAGGGCCGAAGAAGAGATACAGAGGCCTATAAATTGTGCTCACAGGTGTGGAACAATGCAAGGATGCAGAGCTGACCTACGTGGGACAAGCAGGTCCCCTAATAATCTGTGCAAACCCTGACCCACTGATGATGAGACAGAATAATTAGCAGCAGAATGCTAATGTAACTGCAGCCTGCGAAACAAAGTTTTCTCCTATACCACCTATATTTCCTGCATTTTTTTTTTCAAATGTGCTCTCCTGAGCATGCAGACACGACGACCTCTGAGAACAGACGTGAGAACAATAAATGTCGTAAGAGAAAAATCAGACAGTACCCACTCGAAGCAGCCAGACCAGCCCTGCAGGATTTCTCCTGATGGGAAGGGACACAAAGACAGCAGACGCTGCAGTCTGTGAGGAAACTGATTGCAGACAACATCCTGAGTGAGCAAAGCGACAAAAGAGCCACCTTCCTAAAAGCAGCCCAGTGTGGCCATTCAAATAGTAAAAATGACGCAGGCAGTTGGAAACAAAGTTCCGGCTTTCCGTCGGAGCTTCCGGAGCCAGTGAAAACAACAAGCCCAGAAGAAGCTGCAGTGCCCACATCCCCAGAGGTCTTGTGGCTGCCAACTGTGCCAAGATCCCTGAGGGCCCAGACAGCTCTGATCTTGTGGCCCTGCCCCCGCCAGGGGGAGGATCAGCTCCTCCCACACACCCTCATGCCTGCGAAGAACCAGACAATGTGTGGTTGGTTCCACCCCCAGCAGCCCAGAGACAGGCCAAGCTTGTGTTGCTGATAGCAAGGCGGCCCCTGGATAGAGACCCACCACAGGCCTGGGTCGCAGCTGGGCATGCGTCCCGCCACAGGCCACCTGCTTCCTCCCGGGCTGCACAGCCAGGAGCCAGCCAGGTGGACACAATGAGCTGGACCCACATCAGATTCTTAGGGGAAGAAAATTAGTCTTTGTGGAGTGGGAGATTGGGACAGGATATCTATAACTGTTTCCAGAAAAGCTGGGTCCGCAAACCCTTCCCTCCCCAAGCATTTCCGAAATGTGGCACCACACACCCGGCTCTTTAAATATCCAAACCCAGAATAAATGTGCATGCAGCATTTCCCCAGCAACGGGGGCCACGAGGCTGCCAGCTGAGTCACAAAGTCTGGAAACGTGTGAGCTGGGGAGGGCTTCGGAGATCAACAGCAGCAAGGCGAGGCTCAGAAGAGAATGGCCGGTGCTGAAGGATCCTGCCCCACGCAGCACCCTGTCGTCTTACCGTGAGTGTCACCTCCCAAGATGCCACCTCTCTCAGCAGTTCCTTGGCAGCATTATCCACTACACCACCTGCTACATTTAATTGAAATACATTGTCCATGGCAGAGCTGGGGCTAAAACCAGGTCTGCAGGTTATCTCTGGACCTGGTCACTCTAGTCCTGGTGATTGCTCTGCACTAGAAATTGTTAGATGTGCTTCCTTTAAGATCCCTCTAAATAGATTAAACATATTTCTGAAAGTTCTACATTTTTACCTTCCTGGCTTATACTGATGGTTTTGTTTGTTTGTTTGTTTGTTTTTTACCTCTTATAGATGCCTTTTATCAGCCCTCAAGGTGTGGAACAGGTAGAAACAGAGCTGATCTGTTGAAGTGCGGATGGGGACCAAGGCCCTCTACCCACACTTCCCTACACCCCATAGGCCCCATAGGCCAGGCCCCTGGACTCAGGGCTGTAGGCAGAGATTCCCAAGGCATGGGAGCAGTTTGTACCCTGAAAGCTTGCACATATCTGAGAATCCCTTGACTCACCAGTATGTGAATCTGGAAAGCAGAAACTTTCTCCAGGATCCTGCCCAATCCTGAACCAAGTTTGGTAAGATTAGAAGAGACCAAAGATAGTCATCCACAAAAGGTGTATCCTGCGCCTAACACACATTCTTGGTTCTTTCATTCATCTAACAAAAGTTAACTGAGCTCTTCTACATTTGGACCTTAAAGGGCCCCCCAAGAAAGCTTGTGGTAAAGGCTTGGTCAATGGTTAGATGATGAAAACCCTAAGAGATGAGGCGGATCCAGGCCACCATGGCATCTCTCTTGGAGAGAGATCCAGGCCCTTCCTTCCCTTTTGTTTCTAATCCATAAAGTGAACAGTTTTGTTCCACCACAAGCTCCTGCCACACTGTGCTCACCCAAGCAATGGGCCAATAAACTGCAGACTGACCCCTCAAAAACTGTGAGCCAAAATGAACCTTCTCCCTTTAGAAGTTAAAAATAGCAAACATTTGCTCTAGTAACAAAAGCTGGCTAATGCCCTATGTGTCAGCCCCAGTTACAGACACAGCAAATAGGCTGTAACACAATCCGTGTTCTTTATCCTTCAGGAGATTATATGCAGAATCTGGCACAGAAACACAAAACCAATTATGAACACTTTGAGTTTCACTTTTTTCAGATATTCCTGGTCCAGAGCTCCTCTCTGCAAAGTGGGACTTGAAGGATTGATAGATGAAGTGACATTTGAAGAATCTATATCTCAGTAACTGGACCTTGGATAGGGGTGTACTTCCAAATGAGAAAATGGCACGTGCAAAGTCCCAGCAGTTACAGGGTCACTCCAGGGGGCAGCCATGGAGACTGTCAAATGTGGCACATGCCTTACAATTGGCTAGGCAGCAGCCCTACTAGACAGCATGGAAGGGCTCAAGAATTGTGGGTTTAACTAGACCCCAGACAGATCCAGATGTGCTAAAGAGAGGTCAGACACTGAGGTGGACGGAGCCCAGAACTCGGGAGCCTGAAGTACCATGCACAGGCACTCTGCTCTGCATACAGTGGTCAGCTGCTAAGAGGCATTTGTTTGTTGATTGCTTTTGCACTGAGCTGTATTCTCAGCCCTTTTGCACTTGTTACTTTGAGACAGGGTCTCTCTAAGTCACAGAACTCAAACTTGCGATCCTCCTGCCTCAGCCTCCCAGACTCTTGCATTACAGCCATGCATTACCATGGCAATTAGTTGCTAAGAGTTTTTGAGCAGGTGGCTAAAACATGTAAGGTCTGATGGGAAGTGATACAGAATGCTGAGATGACAGGATCAACTTCGGAAGACAAGGGAGAGGAAGAGCCGAGAAGACGACAGGCCCCAGCTGGGTGCTGGGGGCAGCTGCAGGCAGATGTCCACTGCCTGCTCAGGGAAGGGCCTCCTGTGGGTGGGGTGGCCCCATGGGCAAGATGACGTAAGCCAGAATGCTTCAGTCACTGGGGATTTAAGCCCCAGCTCCACCATTGGCAAGGCCTTGCACACGACCCTGCACACACATATGCCCAAAAGGTACTGTTGGTGGAGAGAAAGCCTGCCTCCAGGGAGGAGCGCTGATCCCAGTAAGGCCTACCCCCCTCCCCTCTGTCTGATGCTTCTCGCCCTCTCCCCTCCCTAGGCAGCATGAAAGGAAGCTCCAAGTGGGGTTTTCTTGCAGCAACGATGGGCACCGTGAGGCGAGAAGGAAAGGGGAAACACCCCCACCCCAAATTTTCCTGCTCAGCCCCACTCGTCAGGGTAAACAGCACCAAAAATAATCACAGTTGCTTGCCACTTGGAATATTATTATCTGTGCAGTTGGTGGATATGAACTGTTTTTAAAACAGGCTATCAAAACAAACCTAGGGAAAACATCTGTGGAACCATGGGCCTGAGAGTCGGGGAGGAAGGAAGCCAGGAAGCCGCCAACTCTCTGTCAGGTGTCTCCCCAGGCGGCCAGACCCCCACTGGCCAAAGGGAGGTGGCCAGGTGGCTGGAGGCAGAGTCTGAGTAAGAAAAGGATCTGGCAAGAAGCAAACCCTGGACAAGATGAAAAATCCAACTTGTGAACACCCCAAGGCACAGGTGAGCCCACAAAGGGGAAGCCCAGGCTCCCAATTCCAACACAGTCAGGCCTAGGTCAGTCTGGAGTGCAAACATCAGGTGTTATTTATAGTCTGAGGTTGAAACTCTTGTTATTTATTATGATGTTTATAAAAATAAATCATAGGCCTTTCCTTCCTTGCCCTTCCAGCTGGGTAGAGAGAGGTTTCAGGTATGCAACTTCTTCACTTTGTTTAGCTTACTTCCCTTATAAAATTTAGCTATGAAGGACAAGGATAACAAACATTTATTATTTAAAAGCAAGGCCCAGGCTAAGGAAGGTAAGCAGAGCAGAAAGACAGCAGAGCTGGGTGGTGGCCACCTGCTGGGGTGCTGGGTCGCCCAACAGTCTGGCCCTGCTTTTCCTTCTTTGTGACCTGGAGCTGGGAGCAGCTTTCAAAACAGCTCTTCAGAGGAGTCTTCCCAGGGGCTTTGTTTATGGTCTTTGTGTGTGGCGATTTTTTTTTTTTTTTAAGTAGAGAAAGGATTTCCACCAGCAGAATCACTTCCTTCCTTCCCTCTAGTCCACTCTCCTGGTTCCCTAAATAAACTTTATAAATGCACCCCCTGCTTTTCTCTCCTTGTGTCTCCCCAGCATACAGGGTGCTCGTGTAAGAATTGGATCCTCGGATTTCGGAATGAAGGGAAGCAGGTATGAAGGTGGAGTGATGCCAATCTCACCTATGTTCTCCGGTTTTATCAGTGACAAATGTGCTACTTTGATCTTCAAAAAAATGACTAATGGTGGGCCAGCCAGAGAACTTGGTTGATTAAAGTGTCTGCTTAGGCAGTCGCAGAGGCCAGGGTTTGATTCCTGGAATGCAGTGCGGTGCCCCCTACACCCCTCTGCATGCTGAGACATTGATTGAGACTGGGCATTGGTGGCATGTGCCTATAATCCCAGTACTTGGGAGGCTAAAAACAGGAGGATTGCTACCAATCTGATCTGTGTAGTGAGACCCTATAGACCCTGTACTAAGTACACTAAACAAACAAACAAAAAATACTACTGCCTCATAAGCTAGGGCATCTATACCAGCTAGAGATGTAACAAACAAGACAATAGGTAGAAACTCCATCTGTGGTACTAGACTCAGAGCCCAGGCCCTGGCATCGCTTCTAGAATCATCTTCCTCTTCTTCCTGCCAGGCATATGGCCTCACAGAGAGAACCCTACACCACCTTAGCAGGCCTCTCAGAGCTGCATGGTCTCTCTCCTCTCTCAGCAATGGAAAGTTGCAGCCTTGGGGTTTCCCTGGTCCCAGAAAAGGTGGCCACCCTCCAGCCAACATGGAGGCCCATAGTGTCGCCACAGTCAGACAGGATCTTGAGGTTCCAGGAGGCAGAAAGGGCCAGCAAGCTGTCTGGTCTGTGAGCCCTTCACTGTGTAGGGCCTCCCAGGCCATTACAGTGAAAATCCTTAGTGTTAGCCTGCACAGATGCTCTAGATGAGGCTTTGCAAAGGCCTCAATAAGCACATGTAGAAGGACTAGGAAGCTGTCAGTGACAGAGTCAGAGACTAAGGAAAAACTAGGCAAGAGTAGGCCTGCAAGGAATCCAGGAGGTTTGGCAGGTTTGTTCTGAGGAGAAGAGAAACAGCATGGAGGTGGCTGTAAGAGAGGACAATGGTGCTCAGAGCAGATCTGAAAGGAAAGGGAGACATAATAAAAGTGAGCCTGAAATTGGCTGGTGCAGAGAGGACAACCTTTGCCAGGAAAGATTCAGGCACGAGGGCCAGGAAGACTGCCCACCTCGAGAGAACCAAGTGCAAGCGTGGCCCTTGGCTCCACATGGACTGGACAGAGCTCAGGGTGCGGGTGCTGGAGCGTGGGGTTCGTGCCCACATAACTCCCCACACATAGACACTGAACAGGCTGCTGAATGAGGCCCTGATCTCCTAGTATAAGAACAAAAAAGGATTTCTGGGATGCTTCAGGCCATTAGAGGGGAGCCATGCAGTTTGGGAAAATATAAGACAATGTGTCTTTACTTACACTTTTTTTGTATGATAATAAGAGCTTTCTACTAAATCAGCAACAGCAGCCACACGGATGGATCTCACAGATGTGAGCATGAACGAAGCCAGATTCATGTGAGCCCTGAGCATGCGATTATGTATCTATACATTGCAAAAGCAGGCAAGACACAAATGAATCCATGCATCTGGGGATCCAAAGACTGAACACCCTTGGGGTACTGACTGGAAGGGAGCACCAGGGAGCTTTCTGAGTGCTTGGTCTGGGTAATGACTGAACTCCATACAAGGTAAGTCTCTGAGCTACGGAGCTGTGTAAGAAGCACACCCTTCACTGCATGTTGGTACAGATCAGTGAAAATGAAAGGTTTTCCAAGTGTAGTGCATGAGTGCATTAGGTTTCTATTGCTGTTGTAACAAATTAGCATAAATTTAGTGGCTCAGAAGAGTGCAAATTTTCCTACTCATCCTCCTGGAAGACAGAAGTACATGGCGATGTGCCAACAGGGCTATGTCCATGCTGGAGACTTTAGGGGTACAAATTAGTTTTCCTGCTTTGTCACTGCTTGGCTCACAGCTACCTCCCTGCATCACTCCCTGCCTTCTCGCTTTGGACCATATCACTGGAGTTGAGGGAACAGAGTGGCTTTGACCTTCTTTACAAGGTGGTAAAGTAGCACAAAACAGACTCAGACTATGGCCCTTCCTCATCCAGATCCGGTTTCCATCTGAGAGCACAGAGGGGCGACTCTATCAGGGCTGTTCACCAGAAGCACCCCTCTTTCAGGCCCTCCTTTCCTGCAGAGGCCTGTAGTCCTCCAGAGGAACCACAAAGGGGATGCTTTTCCCAACCACAGTTGTTGGCTCTCAGATCCCAGTGGTCTGGACCATTCTGCTTTCTCCAAGTAACTATTTTCCTCCCTTCGTGGTGTGAGTGCTGCTTGCCGTGCTCCACAGGGTGTGTAAGGAAGCTGACAGAGCAGTGTAACTCAACTGTGACTTTGGGCTGCCCCGATCACACAGGCCAGGGTAGTACAAAAGGCCCCAGATGGAAGCTGGGGGTGCTCGTGCTAACTCACACTAAACAGTTGGCATGGTTTCCTGTCCTCTTCCTCATGAGCTCAGGGAAAACCTGCTTCTCTGTGACCTCACTACCTGAGCCCCTGGGGCTTCCACTCCCAGTGCCGTCACCCTGGAGTGCTGCCAAGTGACATGTGATCCTTCAGGGGTAATTGCTGGTCACCAACTTTCTGACTTCCAAAACCAGGGGAACGTCCATGCAGCGCTGAGCAGCTGCTCCAGCGCCTGGAGATGCTGTGCCATAGAAACAGCACCTCCAGCTTCCTCACCCTTTCTCCCTGTCCTCTGTAGCTGACCAGTGGCAGCCTTCAGTTTTTCTTCTTCCTTTTGGGGCACTCAGGATTAAGTCCAGGACCTTTGCACTGAGCTACATCCCCAGTGCTTTTCAACTTTTTTTAAAATCTTTTTGAGGCAAAGATCTCACTAAATTACTAAATTGCCCAGGCTGGGTCCAAATTTGCAATCCTGCCTCCAAGAGTGTTGGCATTACAGGAATGAACCAGTACATGCATCTTAATGGCATGCTTTGACAGCAAATTTGTTAACACACTCAAAAGTCCCCAAGTGTTATGATTTGTGTCTAGTTGCTTCATGCAGTCATGGGGTGGGGACTTCTAGAGTTTGAGATTAACCCATGATCCACTGGGATTGTGGGTGTGAGTGCTGCTGATGTTACGAGTGTAAATACAACTCCCAGCCTGGGGCAGAGAGCCTGCATGCAACTTAAGGGAGACAGACTTGTCCTCTGCTGCCATTGTTGCTGCTCCTCCTCCCTCAGCTCTCTGGTCCTTGCCACCACCATGAAAGGCTGCCCTCTGCCATGTACTACTCTGCCTTGGAGCCAGCCCAGTATGGACTGAAACTTCCAGTAACTATGAGCTAAATAAACCTACCTTTCTCAGGGCCAGCCAAATAGCTCAGTGGATTAAAGTGCTTGCAAGCAGGCTCAGGAGCCAGGGGTTCAATTCCTGGGCCTACAGTTCGAGCCTTACCCCCGAGCTGTACTGAGATGGCAATTGATACTGGGCATGGTGGCACAAGCCTATAATCTCAGCTCTTGGGAGCCTATAAATTGGCGGACCACTATAAATCCAATCTAGTAGTAAGACCTTGAACACCCCCTAGGCTTTTCCCTAAATTATAAGAAAAAAAAAAAAAAAACCTACCCTTCCCTAATTTTGAGCGTCAGGAATTTGTCCTAGCAACAAAAGGAACGGTAACTGAGACACCAAGTCTCTCCCCAGTTGTGTTTCCATCCTATCCTCAAGTGAGGTTCCTCATAGCTTTCCAACCTAGACATTTTCTGCTACTTAGTGGCGCTGTGCTGGGCTTCTTAATGGTGTCAAGATATTGGGGTATCTAGATGTCCCCCAAATCTCATTGTGCTCGTGGGTGGGGACTTAGGGAGTGGCCCGATCATGGATGTGTGATACTGGGTCAGTCTACTCATTGATTTAACGTAGTTGAGTGGGTGAGGGACTTACTGAAAAGGTAAAACCCACCCTGGGTTTGGGGGACACCAATCAGACTTGAACCCTGGATGGAATAAGGAAAACCAAGCTCCTGTTTCTCCCTGCCCGCCCTGCCATGGTCTGTTTCGCCTCCATCATGCCCCTCTGCCATGCCACCCTGCCTTGAGCCAGCTGATTATGGGTCGAAGCCTCAACAAATCCTGCGCTAAGATAAATCTTACCTCCTTTAACTTGTGAGCATTGAGTACTTTGTCCCAACAAGGAGGTAGCTAAGGTAGAAGGCAAATCAGAGGCGGAACATGATTGCGCCATAAACCACAGGCCTCTTCGGTAGGCCTGGACAGGCAGGCAGATTGCACTTCCCTGCAGGAGGAGCTGAGGACCAGGGCAGCAGTTAGAAACTCTAAGGCTGGAACTGCAGGGAATGCAAAGAGGAGGCATCTGTTTCCTCTCCAGTGAAGCACTATAGCTGGACCACTCGAGACCAAAGTGGCTTCAGTGCTTGAGGCTGCGAATCTGAAATCAAGATGTAACCAGGTTAATTCTTTTGCTTTTCAAAGGAATCCATTCCCTGACACTGTCCTAGCTTCTGATGGATGTCACAACCTTCAGTGATCCTTGGCTTATAGCAGTACCATTCCAATTCCTGCCACTGCTATCGCAGTCTCTGGGTATGTCTCCCTTTTTATAAGTATTCTGGTCGTATTGGGTTTAGAGCCTGCTCTAATCCAGTGTAGCCTTGTCTATATTTGACTGCATCTGTGAAGACCCTAGTTCCAAATAAGGTCACAGTCACATATTTCCAGTAGACTTTTATGGGAAAACTATTCAACCAAGCAGAAGTAGGAAGGGAAGCAGAGAGAGAGGGAGAGACAGAAAGAGAGAAGGAGCGGAAAAGGGAGGGGAAGAGGAGGAGAGGGGAGGGGGAGGGGTGAGAACAGGAAGAGGAAATGGGGAAAGGAGAGAGGGGAGAGGGGAAAAAGAGAAGAGATGGAGGTGTAGCGAGGAGGTAGGCAGACAAAAATGAGACTGAGAGGAAAGGCCTTAGGATTTTATGGTTTAAGTCTAAGGTGTCCCCCAAAGACTTGTTTTGAGGGCACAATGCAGCAATGCTTGGGAGAACTGCATGGTTTGACAGGTTAACGACAGTAAGCATCCAAACTCTCAGGTAAATGGTGCCCCCAAAATGGCTTTGTATAAAGGGATGTGCAGGAGTCTTTGGGGGCCCAGAGCGTAATGTTATGGTTTGTGTCTAAATGTCCCCTAAAGCCCCATGCAGTCATGCAGGCAGGCTTCTAGAGTCTGGCCCTGATTCAAGGTCCAGCACGGGGTCTATGTGGGTAGGCTGCCTACGGCAGAAGGGAGGGAAAATGACTTGCTCCTCCCTGTCGGCTCCTGTTTTGTTTTGGTTTTTTTTTTTTTTTATAATTTTTTTATTTTATTTATGTTTTTCTTGTTTCATAACCTTTATTTGCTTATTCACTCATATTTATGGTTGGCTCAGCCCGCGCCCTGAGGGCAGGGCTGGCGCAGCATGTGGTGCCGGGGATCGAACCACAGTCCCTGAAGCCGCCCAAGCTTTCCCAAGCAGGCACTTTAGACCACTGAGCCATCCCGCTGGGTGGCTCCTGTTGTTCTGCAGCCCCCACTGCCATGAATCATTGCCCCTGGGCCATGGCATCCTGCCTTGGAGCCCACCGATTACAGACTGAAACCTCTGCAAACTCAGCTCAACAAAGCTCTCCTTTAACTTGAGACATCAGATATTTTGTCTCAGCAAGGGGAAAAACTAAGTGCCGGCGCCTTGATGTTGTAGACAGTTCCTCCTCCGCTTTCTGGGCTTGTCCGTCATTCCTGAAGGTCCACCTTCCTTCCGGCAAGGCCTTGAGCCACGTTTCTCCCCCAATTCTGCTCCTTCCCAGCCTTTCTCTCATTGCTGCTGGGACATTTCTGTTTATAAGGACCCTACCTATCCCTCTTCTAAGACCCTGACAACAGTGCAGGGCAGACATGGCCCAGCACACCTCAGGACCTTGAGATTCCCTATGTGGAACTCATCCTCTCTCCCTGGACCTGCTGCTCCCTGCTCCGCACCTTGGTGCGTGTCCTCCCTTAGTCCTGGGTCCCCACGGCCATCTGCCAACTGGCCCCCTCTAGCCTTTCCCCATTCAGTCTCCAGGTCGTCTCTTGAAAACACATCTGATTATTTCCTTTTAATCAATATTTATGTTATCATGAGACTTTAAACACTTGTTTTGTAATTTCTCTTTGCCAAACAGACTTTTTTTGGCCCGATTTCAGGAGTCTTTCCCTCTCCCTCTCCCTCTCCCTGTCCCTCTCCCTCTCCCTCTCCCTCTCCCTCATCCTCTCCCTCTCCAGCTTGGTCTGTCTCTCTCTGCCTCTCTGCCTCTCTGTGTGTGTGTGTGTGTGTGTGTGTGTGTGGTGTTGAGTCCTGAACCCTAGCACCTTCCCACTGAGCTACATTTTCAGTCCTTGCCTAATTTTTTCTTTTTTAATTTTAAGGCACTGTCTCACTAAGTTGCTCAGTTGTTCAAGCTAGGATATAACGCATACTCTTCCTGCCTCAGCCTCCTAGAGCTGGGAGTTCAGGTGTGTACCAGCACTCCTGGCTCAGCCAAGCTTTTATTTTAAAACCTCAAGTTCTTCACTCACACCTGCAGGTACACACACACACACACACACACACACACACACACACAGCACTGTGTGCTTTGGCCACATCCATCTATTCAGTCACACATGCAGTCATCTACAGAATGGCAGTATTTGTACTGTGACTATCACGTGGCTATCTGTCACCACTTCCTAATCATACTGTGCGCGTGTTTCCCAGCTTCTCATCCTCCCCTCTGTTGGGACTGTCTTTCTCCCTTATAGTCTAGCATAGTCCTATCCTCTTCCTTTGAGCCCTGGCTCAATAGCATCTCCTCCGTGAAAACCCTCCTTTGCAGGCAGATTGAGTGCCCTGATTGGGGCTGGCCTTGCCTGTGCCCCTGGTAGCTCCCATGCGTGGGCACCCCGCATCACCGGGGTTCATCCCTGGCTGGCACAGGAGCCAGTGCTTCTGGTGCAGGGATGAGAATCTCAGCAGCACTCTCAGCACCTGGGGAGGGGGCTCTGCCTTTCCTGAGGACTTCTAGTCCCCAGAGCCACAGAGCTGGGCATAGCCAGAGACATCCATCTGGGCACCCACCAGGCCCCAGCCCCAGCTGGGCAGTATCCCCAGGAAAGCAGTTGTTTGAAGTCCTACAGTTGTTACTGAAGCTCACAACTCAGCTGTTACATAAGCAAAGGAACCTGGCTGCCCTTCCCACTGGGCATGAGAAATGAGGAGACAAGGTCAGAGGGAGAATCACTGAGAGGGCGGCAGCGTCAGCCCTCCCTGCCCTCTCACACTGTGCCTCCTGGGGACTGGCTCTTGGGGGTGTGGTTCACTCCCAGCTGGAACCTGGACTTCCCTAGGAAGAGAAAAAAAGATCACACACACAAAGCATTCTCACTTCTGGCCCCAAGTTTACATTCTATCACTGTCCCTATTGGAAGGAACATTTACAGCTTCTGTAAAAATCTGGCATGTGACCCTCACAGCAATTCTATTGCAAGGCGCTCTCTCTCTCTCTCTCTCTCTCTCTCTCTCTCTCTCTCTCTCTCTCTTTCTCTCTCTCTCTCCAACTCTCCCTTCTCCCTCTGTCTCTCTCTTTCCCTCCCTGTGTCCCTGTGTCCCTGTCTCCCTCCCTCTTTCTTCTTCCAGTTTAAAAAACCAAGCATTTGGGAAATTACCTCACAGAGTCATGCCACCAAGACCAAATGAAAACCATCTGTACAGATAAAACAGTTAGGAGCTTTTGTGGCCCAGCGGGCTGAGATGTGTAGCTCATTCAGTCTCAGAGGGGGCACTTTATTCCTGAGTTTCTTTTTTTTTTTTTCCTCTGTCTAACACAGAAGAAGGCTCAGTCAGCTCATAGGAAACAGGAAGGAACCCGTTGTTTTAAATAGCAGACAGCGGAGAATTGACCCATTATGGTCTGTTCATTCAGCCAGTGACCAGCAGCAGGCAGCCGCTCGCCCCCGCATTCCCAAGATGCCGGGCAAGGGGCAAGGCTAGGCTTTGCTCAGACTCTGAGAGAATCCAGTTCAGGCCCTTTCAAAGGAAATTGGTGATGCCCTGGGCTTTTATTTTACTAGAGACTTTACTACACTACTGTCTTGGGAAAAAAAAAAAAATAAGACAAAAACAAAGCTCCAGTAAAAACTTACAAGAATACCTGGAAGTCAGACAACATCCTGTGTTTCCCTTCCTACCCCACACTACTTTGAGTACTGCAAACATGGCTTCGAGCTTCCTTGCTTATCTTGGCAATAGCCACTTTTCACTTTTCTGGGCTCTAGAACAGTTGACCTCGTGGTAGTGTCCACAGGGCCCACGAGTCCTACAAAAAAGACAAATGCAGACAGGGAAGCCTCCAGACCACCTACCTCACCCTACCCAGGTGGGTGGGGTGCCGTGGGGCCCGAGAGCCCAAAGGTTAGTGACCTTAAATTCACTTTTGTGACAACAAAGCACACGAATCGGGCCTGTCTCAAACTGTCTGGACCTCTGAATTTCATGTTTTAAAGGTACTTTTTCTATTGTGTCAGATGTTCAGATTAGGCCCCAGGCATGAGTTGGGAATGGGGGGCAGGAATGAAAGGATGCAGCCCTCCCTAGCCATGGCCCACATCAGCCTCCACAGCTTGTCTCTCCTCTGTTGGAGCAGAGCCAGAGCTGTCTAACGGCCCATAAATGAACCTTGGATCTGACCCACTGTGGTCATCCACAGCCTCACACTCAGGCCATCCCTGCACCCTGCAGACAGTGGCAGAGCCCCAGAGAGGACTCTGAGAACAGTGTCCCCAATCCAGGGAGTCTTCCACAGTTCTTAGAGCCACTGCACTCCTATTTTGACCTAACCCTGAAAGAGACTCCTGTCACCAAGAGGAGAGATTAGAGACGATCTTTGGAGCGTTCCCATGACACCAAGGGTCAGTGTAGCTGTAAACACTACACTGCGGTGGCACGTGTAGCGTCTTCAGATGAAAACATTGCCTTGTCACTGCCCCTTCCTAGGGCTCTGAACAGAGCAGAAGGCAACCCTGGAGGCATAGGTGGGGAGAACCTTCATGTTTTCCTCTTCAAAGCTGTTTCATGTCCCTACAGGTGTCAGTATAAGGCAAAGAATGGCTCATGTCATGGATGAAGAATTAGAGTGACTACATAATGTATCATCTGGATCTGGACATTGTTGATATTGAAAGGAAGAGCTAATAATTCCGCCACCACCAGTGGAGACAGTAACTGTTCTAGGTACTCTGATCTGTGAGCTTCAAAGTGGCATGGGTCCAAGTGTTGGGCACGCGTTTGGTTTATTTCTGACACAGTACCCGGTGAGTGGTGCAGGGCTCAACAGCCTGAAGTGGTGGAAGAGGGTAAGGAAGGTGAGGAGAGTAAGGAAGTGGCTATGGAAACCTTGTCTGTCCAAGCCCATGGTGGGGCCATGTGGGTGGGCACAGGGAGAGAGAATGAGCTCATCCAGAAAGAGCAAATTCTTGTGAGAGACTCCGGGAAATCCAGACTCCTTCTCTCTTCTGAGCTGCCGGCTGTTGTTAGCAAGAAACTGAGTTTGACTGAATTATTTCCCACCTACAAAAGGTAGCAGAGCCTAGTGATACAGGAATTAAAAACTGATCTGGGGTGCATGACCTCCAATAGGGAACCTCCAAATGATATAGGGAAAACCGATCCTCAACCTAAAAAGTACCTGGGACAAGTTCGTGTTCTCTAAACCCGAAGAATGAATTTTAGGAACAGAGGTAATGAGTAGAATAGATTTATTGAAAGAATGAAAGCTCCAGTCCAAGAGAGGGACAGGAGGGGGATCTGAGTGGGTGTCCCCTGGAAGCTGTCTCTTCCAGGGACTTTTATAGAGGAGAAGACGTGGGAACTCGTTTAGGTGGGTATGAGGTGGAACAAAGACTATGGTCAGCCAATGAGATTACAAGCACCATTACTCAGGTAACATTGATTAAAATCGGAATCCAATGGGAAGTTAAATCACATAGCAAGCGGGCAAGAACATCACCTATTGAACTTGGGCTCATGACTCTTTCCAGGGTCTTTTAAGGTGACTGATACTTATTTAGCATGTCATTCCCTGATGCCCACCCTTAACGAAGTGTGTAGTTGCTTCTGTTTACTCTTGTCTTGAGATCCAGCCCACGGTGGAGGAGTGTCTGTCTCCAGTTGGAAAGTCACCTTGTCTTCCATGTCGTCCTTGAGGGCCCGGCCCTGTCTGACTGCCTACAATATTTCTATCTAATTCAGCTGCCTACAACACTAAGTAAGGATCATGGACCCGTTCTCCTGCTGCGGCTCTGAGCCCACTGAGCTCAGGGCCTCCTCCATCCGCAGCACTCACTCGTCTTTGTCTTCCCTTCCCAAGGTCCTGTATGACTCATCCTCCTGTGCCCCTTCTTGCAGATGACAACAATTCACTGTTCTAGATGACCCCCCTCTGGCCCCCAATGAAGCTAAAGAGTAAGACGATGTCACCTGCCAAGCCCCACATGCAACACAGACAGGCTGTGCTTCTGGGAGACAGCCTCCTCACTGCCAGAAGCAAGGCAATCCACAGTAATCTATTTTAACTTTATCCTTACTTTTCAGAACTAAAGCATTAAAAATTTCTTTACACAGATCTAAGACTTGTATCAGTGTTTACTAGAGATACAGATACATCACAAGACAGATGAATCTGCAAACATTTATAAGACTGACTTCCAGCTGCCACCCAGAGAGTCAGATGAGGCACTGTGCAGAGGCTCTTTCTGTGCACTAGAGACCAGAGGACTCAGTCTAAGGTCTGGAGTCACCGCAGTGTCCTGTTGGAGTCCATGGCAGTAGCTGGTGGGGTCTACACTAAAAGTTGGAGGTTCCATGCCAGAAGCCAGCATGTGCCCTGGGTGCCAGGAGATGACACCCAGGGGGGAGGCAAAGACCAGAGCTCCTCCAAAGACACAGAGGCAGGTCTGTCCTTCAGAATGCCCCTGTGTACCACCGAGGCCACAGGCCATGTAAGGTGGGACTTCCACACCATAGGGTGTGAACTACTGAACCAATTTAGTCAAGCTTTTCTCACTCAAGCTGGTACAATCAGTCAGCCATCACAAGGTTTCTTAACTTTTGTGGGAAAAAAAAATCCTTAATGGAAATTTCCTAGTTCACCTAAAAATTGGAAATTTTTTGATTTGCTTAAAATTAGCCTTTTCTGGAATTCTCAATTGGTCTATAAACTAATATTCTGCATATCTTCAACAGAATATATACAACCTCTAAATAAAAATCATATTGAATTACATGGAAATGGTCCAAAGCAAGTAAAAAGATAAAAGTATTCTTCCAGATACAAAGTTAACGGGACAGAGGATTCCACAGGAGTCCTTGGTACATGGCACTCAGCACAACCCACCACCTGCAGGAGAGAGCGATCTCTGTGTGGCCCCGGCAGGAAACAAGAAACACACATGCTGCATTCTATAGATCAAACTGAATCAACAGATTAGAATTTGAAATCAGTTGTTCTTTGGAAATAGTTCTTTTATTTTCACTGTTTATTGCTCTTTTCTCTGAGTAGTTATTATTAATTGAACATTTTTACTAGGTAAAAGGTAGACATTTTTTACTAGGTAAAAGGTAAACATTTTTCTTCATATTTTTGTTTCCATAAATTTTTCCATAATTCTTGATAATTATGTAAATAAAAAGTCATGCTAGATATCAAGTTATAATGAGACATACAAATGGCTAGATTTTCTCCATCTCAGAATGAACTAAGAAGCAAAAATCTACTTCTTAGTTGCAAGAATTGCACCTAAAAGAGAGTGGCCCAAAAGTATAAACCGAGTGCAGTGGCCAAAACTAAGAAACACAGGGCCAGAGATGCAGCTCAGTGGCACAGCGTCTGCCTGGCAAGGTCATAGGTTTGATTCCTGGTACTAAATAAATAAATAGAAAAATAATTAGCACTCTTGATAAAGCAAGAATAGAATATGAAATTGATCATTAAGTCAAAGTGAATATTTATATTATCAAAGATAAAATCAACTCAATTTTTCACAGAATTTTTTGTGAATTTTGGGAAAATGTTAGGAGCATATTAAGTAGCCATTTAGGGTTTCATTTATCCTACCCATTGTGTTCTTAGCAAAATAATTTGAAATATTTATTTTCAAATGTGTTAACAAATTATATAAAATGGGAAAATGTAGAAATACATAAAATATTGATAGAAACACAATTGACAAATTGACCTGGGATGTTTTATGGATCTATAGTGTTCTGGTAGTACAGAAAATAAATTAAATGATAAAAGATTTGGATAATAATGAATTGTATCATTGTGAGTTCTGCTTTCTGGTTGGAATCTGAAGAGTTTACAAGAAATCTTCATTCTGACCCTAACATGTGGAGCAGCCTAGATAAGCTTTAAAAAGAAGCAGAAAAAAAAAAAAAAAAAGAGCCGGGCACAGCGGCGCACGCCTATAATCCCAGCACTCGGAAGGCTGAGGCAGGAGGATTGGTGCAAGTTCGAGACCAGCCTGGGCTACAAAAGTGAGCTCAAGGACAGCCTGAAATGCATAACAAGACCCTGTCTCAAAAAGACAAAAAAAAAAAAAAGAAGTAGAATCCATAATTTTTTTAATCCTACCAGAGAGATAGAATTCAAACTAATGTAAATGAATACAACTCACAGTATTTATAGGAGACAAGATACCTGCAATTTTCCTTACCCCTTGTCTTAGGTTCAGAGTCCAAAGGAAGAAAGCTCCTTCACAGCTGAGAATAGAGAAACCAGCTGAAAGCCTCTAAATCTTTTTTTTTTTTTTTTTTTTTTTTTTGTCTTTTTGAGACAGGGTCTCGCTATGCAGTTGAGGCTGGTCCTCCGCTCACTTTTGTAGCCCAGGCTGGTCTCGAACTCGCACCAATCCTCCTGCCTCAGCCTCCCAAGTGCTGGGATTACAGGCGTGAGCCACCACGCCCGGCTAAGCCTCTAAATCTTTTAGCAACCACGTAGGGACTGGCATGATGGATTAGAATCCCAAGTCATTCTAGGTTCAGAGATGGGTCGTTCCCATGTACTGCTGGTTTCTCACAGGATGCACTGAATTCTCATGGACAGTCTGCCAAAGGCTGCAGGTGAGGCAGGAAGGCTACTAGAGGGAGCTCCTGAGAGCTGGAGTTCTTTGGGCTTGAGGTAGCTAAGCTAGGACAAAGGGAAACAGAGTAAAAAGCCTGAGAAAGAGCAATGGAAGGCACTCAGTTTGGGCAACACCAGAAAACAAAGAATCTCTGGCAACTGAAAATGCCAATGGTACTCAGACGAGAGACACAGAGAGAGACAGAGACAGAGACAGAGAGACAGACAGAGAAAGACAGACAGAGACAGAGACAGAGATCCTTTGAGGCTCAGAAAGCTGGTAGCTCACTTATACAAAAAATAAAACAAAGATTTCCCTAGAATTCTACCAATACTTCAATTTCCAAAGCCTATAGCAAGCAAAGTTTTCATTATACCCTCCAAATATTTGTAGCTATTGGTTAATCAAATCAAAATAAAGCTGCAATAAAAATCAAGATCCAACCATAAATGTTCTTATTAAAGTTAATTGTTATTTACTTTATTCTCTATTGTTCTTTCATACAAAATGACTAGCATTGATCAAAACTTGAAAAATCATGAAAATGTCTATTACAGTAAATAGCACATATATATATATATATATATATATATATATATATATGTTTACACACACAAGATAGGACAGCTACACAGCTACTTTCTCTTAGTTCAATGAGAAGAAAGGTTTGTACTAATATTGTTTAGACAAAATGTCATGCCTGCATCTGGTTCTCTGAATAATTACTACAAAGACAATAATATGTAACATAATAATTATTGTAACTGCCCTACTCACCCGTTTTGAAACTGTTTCATCACTTTTATCTTTTTTCTAATCAAAATGAATAAAAATAAATGAAAAAAAAATTTAAAACAATGAACAGTAAAAATGATCAATAGAGCAAGTGTGCTCATTTCTGATCCAGATTTTGGAATAAAGATGAGGATTTTTACATAATAGTGATAGAAATACTAAAAAAAAATGGGAATAAAAACAAGTATGAAGATATGAGGAATGTCTAAGGACACAGAAACAAATCAAATAAGAATGTAAGAAAGAAAAAAATACAACATTAGAAATAAAAACTCAACTGCCGGACTTAATGGCCGAAAGATGAGTCAAAAGAAATTTTCCCCACTGCAGGCACAGGCGGGCAGGCCAAGAGTTCCTACCTATGCGCACACCAGTCCAGGGGTCTGGGTGGGGAAGGAGTTCCAGTGGCGCCCCCTAGTATTATGGAATATTAGAGTAGGCATACAACTACTTTTCCTTAGCTCAATGAGAAGAAATATCTGTACCAATAGTGTTTAGAAAAGTTATCATGTCTGCATCTTGTACTCTGAACAACTAACTATGTAGACAACAATATGTGTCGTGTTAGTTGTTGTGGTTGTTCTACTACAGTTTTGAAACTGTCTCATTGTTATTTCTTATTAAAAGTAATTTTAAAAATCCAAACTGGAACAAAGAGAAAAAACAAGTAAAAACAGCAAAAGAGAACTTGAGATCTTTGAGAAAATATCAACATAGTTTAATATGTTTACACTTGGAGTCCCCAAAGAAGAACACAGAAAGAAATGGAAAGAAACAATTGTGAAGAGATAATGACCAAAAACCATCCAAATCAATCCAAGAAACTCAGCAAACCCCAAGCCATACGAATTAAAATAAACCCACACCAAGGCGCATGATGGCCCTACTACTGACAACCAGGTATAAAAAGCAAAACCTTAACAACAAGAGAAAAGGTGCATGCTCTTTCTCACCACAAACAATGGAGGCAAAGTACAATCAAATGCTATCTTTATTAAGGTTCTGAAAGAAAGAAGGATTATTGGTCTAGGGGCATAGCTCAATATTAGAGAGCATGCCTAGCATTTCTGAGGCCCTGGATTTGATCCCTAGGAGAACGAGAAGAGCTATATTATCTGGGAGAAAATGACACACCAGATAGAACAGGTTGAACACTAGATCCACAGGAATAAATTAAGGGCAACAGAATGGATGAATAAAAGAACAAATATTTATTTTTGAAGTTATATGGGTACTCTCATATGAATTTTGAGAGAATATTAACAGTTTAAAGTACTATTTTAAAAATATTTTAAAATATTACTATTTTTTAAAATGTTACATGCATACAGGAAATAGTAAATGGAATTCTTACAAATGGAATTCTTACACAGCACACAAAGTACTATCATATTATTAGAAAGCAGACTATGAGCAACTCCTAAAAGAAACAACACAAAGGACAGCTAAACTCAATAGAGGAAATGAAATAGAATCCAAAAAAAATGCACAATTCGCTCTTCTCTCCCAAATCCCAAAAAAGGCAGGAAACAAAAGAATAAAGAACCAGTCAGATAAAAAGCAAGTCAAGCGAGAAACATAAATCCAATCACACTATGTAATAATTATGCTGAATCCAAATGAGCCAAACATTTTAATTACATTTCAGAGTTTGACAGATTGGGTAAAAAGGCAAGGCAAAGCCTGTACTGTTAAGTATAAAGATAGGCTTAAAATAAAGGGTGGGTGGAAATGCCATGCAATATTAAACACGAAAACGTGGGTATGGCTGAATCAATAGCACAGAAAGCATATTTTAAGACAAAGAGTACTCCTAGAGATAAAGTAGTTCATTTCATAATAAAAAGATTAACTCATCAAGAGGATGCATAGATGTAATTCCTGGTCTGCAGAATACATCTAAAATTAAAAGTACTAATGGGAGAAATACATAAAACACAAGTGTAAAGGAAGGTTTTCAACACCTTCTATCAATTATTTACAGGAAAAATGCTAGAAAGCTTCAACATATAATCGTCTTTCCTTCTTGACACCTGTAGAGCACAACTGTCACTATAGAGCGCATTCTCCTTTTAAATGGGTGTAAAGCCATTAAATGGGTGTAAACCCAGGCAGACTGTGGGCTGGGCAGTGAGAAGGTCTCCATGTCTATCAAAGGATAGAAATAATAACAACTGATCAGATGCTAATTAACAAAAACAAACCCTCGTTAACGTTTCAGTCAGAAATGTTTCAGTCCATGTTCTCTGATCACAGTATGATAAAAATTGACTCTGTTTTTCTCTTTTTTGACTTTTATTTTAAAGAATGTGTTTTAGACAAAAACAATGATTATTCAAAACCTATTCCCTTGGATGTTTCAAAATATTCTTTCAAGCAGCAATGGTTCAAGAAGAAAGTTAAGAACATAATTGCAGGCTATTTTAGAAAAAGCAAAACAAAAAAAACGATGAGGCCACTATTGAAACTTTAAAAAAACAATTAACTCAAGGGAAACATTATAGACACAAACATTTTTACTATTGAAAAAAAGAACATAAACTGAGAACACACGGCAGAAAAAACAAATTAGTGGGAAAATAGATTGAATAAAAACATGGTTCCATGAGAAGAAACAATACTGAAAACCATTTGCTAAATATAAAAAAGAGAGCAGAATTAAATATAAAATGTAAATTTAAAATGATGAAGCTGGATATATCAGAAGGCAAAGGGAATTAAATCTATATACAGTTTTGTGGTAATAAATGTGGAAGTCTTCGTTTTTAAAATGCTTTCTTCAGTAAATATAAACAAAAGGGCCGGTGTAGCAAGATGTGAAGGAGCGTGGAAGAGAGACACCACAGACTACTCGAAGCCTGCTGATGGGCTGATGGATGGAGTCTGTAAATTGCCAGCAGGGGATGACCTGTGTCACTCTTTTTCAGAAAGTACCAAACAAGGGGATTTATTTTGTAAATCTCATAACCCTGACACCAAAATCTAATGAAGGTGGGAAGTGAAATGAGAAGGAAAGGCAGGGAACAGTGCAAGGGCAGGAAGGCTCACTGAGGCTGCAGATCAGGTGAAGCCCTGATCTGACCGAGGTGGGCAAAGATAGAGGAACGATCAAAGTTAAAAACAAGAGTTCAGACACAGGGGGATTTGAGTCACTCCCATTTTGAGCAAATGTATTTTTATAAAACAATAAGGAACATTTTATAATTTTTCTAACATAATGTAACAATTAAACGCTTGAAATAATTGCAAAAATAAGCAAGAGAGCATCATATGGAGACAATGTCAAGCATAAAGCTTTAATGAATGAGAGCCCCTTAGCAACCCCCATACACATGTTGTGATAGGCTTATGCTGAGAGAGCAGAGGAAGAGGACCAGAAAGAAACCTTAAACAGTCCTGGAAATAATTGCTTGTAGTATCGTTATGTATTTGTATATGATGCCCACCATGGAGTGCGTGGCCAACTAGTCAAGAGGGGTTATCATTCATGGCGAGCTGTTCCCAGAACAAAATTATATGCTCAGGCTTACTATACACATAGCTTCAAATGTTCTCAACATAAAATCTGCAGAAAGAGGTATTGCCACCTTGTCCTGGCTCTCACCTTGGGGTAAAGAACACCTCAGCATCTCCTTCCCATCAGAGCAAGCTCTGGATGGATCAAGGACAACCTGCAGTTAAACCCAGAGTGGCTGCTCTCTCAGGTCCTGTATTCTTTCAGCTCTGTCACTCCCAAGTTATCATCATTTATTATTCTTTGCTTTCAGGTGCCTCTGGTTCTTCTGGCATTCCAACCTCCTAATGGACTAACAGCAGGATGGAGTCTTGTGACTACATTCTAGACTAGAGTATAGTAACAGAAATGATGCACAATCTCTAGATGCCATTAAAGAAGGAGGTAGCTCTCTCTTTGCCTTTCATCCTTCCCTGGTTAGAGTACAGATGTGATGCTTGAAGCTGAAACAGCCATCTTGGACCATGAAGTAAACTGGGGAAAGGGAATCCAACACAGAACAGTAGCAAAACACAAAGAACCCTAAGAGCTAATTTTCAAGTAAGCACAGTTCCCCCACAGGTACATGAATCTGAAGTCACCAAAGAGGAAGACATCATAAAGTGTGGGTGTGGCGCTGTCATGCTCAGTTGAAGGCTCTCTCCTGCCCCCTAGGAAACCTTAGCATCCCAGGGACATAGGAGAGCAGATAATGAGGATTAAGGTCTAGCACTGTGTGACAAGCACAACAGAGAAAGGTGGCAAGCTGTACACCTTGGATGGCATGCAGGTGTGCTGGCACACTGCATGTTCCAGGAACAGTCCACACAGCTGAGATCTGGATGTTTACCTGGTCATATACTATAGATAATAGGAGGCAGATGTGCCTTGTATTACTCCAGTTTCTTGCTCACTTGCCAAAGGGAATAAAAAGTGAGGTGAGCCAAATGCTCTAGGCTCCTTGCCTAAGAAAGGCAAGAGCCCCTGGACCTCACATGCCACATTAATTTCGTACCTTTTTGGTTTTCATCCTCATTTTCCCCATAGTCAAAGACAAACAAATTCCTATACATGATATTTAAGTTCCTGTTTGCTAAGTTTCCACCAAGCAAAGGCTGTATGTGGATAATCTTGATGGTCAAACTGACTGGCCCAAAGGATACTGATGGGATTATTAAGCATACTTCTGACGTGTGTCTCTATGGGTCATGAGAGCATGATACTGGGAATTGTGCCTGGTTTCCAGCCTCTTCCTCTCTGACTCTTCCCCTGCTCTGCTTCCAGATTTCATGAGTAGAGCAGCATTTCTTCACTGTGTCCTTCCGACCTGATATTTCTGTCTTGAATCCAGCCAATCATGGGCCAAAATATTTGAAACCATGAGCCAAATAAACTTCTCCCTGTAGTTGTGGATATCATGTATTTTGTTCCAGAAATAGGAAATCTGGCCAATACCAAAAAAAAGCTGATATAGAGTTATGGGACCATTGCTGAGTATACCTGATCTATGGATCAGAAGCCTTTCAAACTGTTTTGTGGGAAAAGTTTAAAAAGATTCATAGATGTAGTCTAGTGAAGTCCCAAATTATGGTGAGCAGAATTTGGTAGATAATTCTGGTGGAAGCTCAGAAGACCAGGATGCTGACAGGGGTGCAAACAGTAAAGACTATATTCATAAAGTTTGAGGTGGAAACAGAAACTTTGTTGGAAATTAGAATACAGGCAATAAATGTTTGGACTTTGTAGAAGATTAAGTTTAAATGTAATAAATGAATGAATTTGGTGAAGGAAATATCAAGGTAGCCCAATGTTCAGGCTGTGGTGCAGGTACTGTTGGCTGCTTTAGCTAGATTTATAGTGACAATCAAGAGCAAGTGGCAGAGCCAACATATTTATAACGATTTCACTTTGGTCAGAAAAGAAGTACATATGAAGTTGGGGCCTAGCAAGATGTGGTTGATGAAGAGATTAGTGCCATTAAAGAGAAACCAAGTTTGTACTGGAAACTACTAATAGGAAGGATGTCTAGAGAGACTCTCAGAAATCAACCAGACTTCACCCATTAGAGGCCTGTCACAGTTTGGGGTTATACAACGGGAACAAAGGACACATATTTTATAAGATTATTTTATAATAGTCACCCAAAGAATTATACAGGAGATCCATCCACACACTAAAGATCAAAGAATCCAGCTGAGGGCCTGGATCTCATGGCAATGTACTCCATGAATCCAGCTAAGGAACTAGAGCCCATAACAATATCTCCCATGAGTGCAACTGAGGGCCTAGAGCCCATGACAGTGCCTCTTGCAGGCCCACTTCTCAGATCTGCACTTAGAAGACCCAAAGTGCAGATAGAAAGTCTGTGTCAGAAGAATGAAGGATCTGTTAGCAGGGCAAAGGATCTGAACTAGAGCCAGGAAACAATGCTCAAAGGAAGAACTAGAGCTTTCCAGAAAAGTGGCCACAGCCACCTTCACCAACAGTGAGGTCCTGAGCTCCTCCAGTGATGAGAACAGCTAAGTTCCCATCAGGAGAGACAAATGACAAGCCTCTCCAGAAGACTGACCAATGTACCATCTTCCATTCCAGAGCCAGGAAACGATGCTCAACATGGTACCAGAGCTCCTCCAAAGTGAACTGTAGCTATTCTCAGTGAAAGTAGGGTCTGGACCTCCTTTGACAATAAGGACAGTCAAGTTCATTAGGAAAGCCAACACAACAAGCTCCTCCCAGAGAACCAGCAGCTTCTGACAGCCCTCTACAGCCTCTACATATCTTGCTCTCTAGTTCTGCCTCTAATACTGCCAGCAACAATCCCTAGGTGGGCTTCCCAAACCCATTGCCATGCTGGTTCAGTTCAGCTGGGTGTTACAAGTTGACCACCAGTTGGCACTCTACCACAAGGCTGAAGAATGTAAAATTGTAAACTCCTTGAAAGACTTTGCTTGAGAGGAGAACTACAGGGTTACTTGCTTACACAGGAACTGTTTCCTCAAGTTCAGCACAAAGGCAGAGCCCATTGTAGCCATGGCTCAAGGCAGGACTTGCTGTTGCTCACACTGGCAGGGGAACTTGGTATTGCTCATGTAATTCTGTTCTGCAGGCAGGTAGAATGCAAGAGTTATGGGGCCATGAGGGCTTCCAGACAGATTTTAAAAGAAGAACAGGGAAGCCAGAAAATGAATGATAGGCTCAGAATCCCTGCTCAGAAGCTCTGAATAAGTGATATGTGAGGCTGTGAGAGTGAAGGTTCAGAGTAGACCCTGGGAATTTGGACATGCCAGGAATACAGAAAATCTTCAGAGGAACCTGCTAGACACAAGCAGGGTCAGTCTAAGAGAGAGGCTGTGTGGGTTATAGGGTGAAACTGCCCAAGTCCTGCCCAAGAAGCTGAATCTTACATGAAGGTACAGGATATGTTTGTCCTGCTGTATATCAGTCCTACTTCTTTCTATTATTCTCCTATCCTTCTCTTTAAAAGTGGAAATATTGACTCTGTATCATTATCTCTTGGGAATATGTAACTTATTATGATTTTTTTTACAGGGGCTCATAGCTAAGAGTTTTTTCTGACTTTGAGAGAAGATTTAGACTTGGACTTTTGATCAATGGCAAAATTGAGATTTTGAGGAGGAAATTAGTACATTTTCACTGTACACAGGATAACTATACTAGGTAGAATTATCACCTTAACATTATCTCTATTAAATATGGTTTAATGACATAGATTTGCGTGTCAAGTTGACAAGGTATGGATTAGCAATGGGGTTGTGACCTTCAGGACTATGTATGGTCTCTAATCTCTTCTCCTCAGGCTCTTTCCCTGCTCTCTGTTTCCCAGTTGCCATGAGTCAAGTGGCTTCCTCCACCTTTCCCTTCTACCATGATATTTCAATCTTGGAGCCAGCCAAACATAGACTGAAACCTATAGGTTGGCCTCCTTCAAGTCATATGGTCAGGACTGACCCAAAAATAAGAAAGTTGACTAGGGGAGGCTGAGCTGAGATTTTGACCTCTTGAAGGAAGCAATATTAGCTGACATCTGCTCTTCATAATCAAAAGTCATTCTGCATTGTATTATCTAAAGTGCCTATCTGCTTTCAATTAAACAAAAGGATGCCAAAATAATTATGTCGATTTTAAGTCAGGTAGTTTAAAACTTTTTCTTTCCCTTCTCTTTGGTTAGTTTAATATCTCTCTTTGTAGGTCTCATTCAGAGATTATCACAAGTGCCAACAAATAACTTCCTCACCTCTACATGAAAAAGAGCTATACCTCACACCCAACTATACCTCAAGAGCCCATGTAGAGAGACTGTCAGTGTGGGCCAGATGTGCCCCAAAATCTCTATAAACAAGGACATGGACTCCCTTGCATGTTCCAGGAAACACGTGTCTGACACTCTCAGAAATATATTTTTCCAGTCTTGGGCCCCCAACTCCATCATCCCTTTCAGGGATTCTCTCTACTTACTATTCTTTCCAGAACTGGAAAAGAGGAACAACACCGTGCTCCTCCTCTGCAGACTGTGGCCAGATGCTGGGGGTGAGGAAGACCCTGATGGGGTAGAGCTACTGACACCTTCCACAATGCTGCTGGCCTCTGGAGAGGAGGATTAGGAAGAATCCAGAGCAAGTGCAGACAGATGAGGAGGAGCAAGTCAACTTAATGCAACCTTTTGGAGAGTCACCTGAGTCTTCTCTAATAACTGCTCTGAACTTGTGTAGTAGGTGGGAGGATAGCATGATGCAGTCTACTAAACCTTCAGGCCCCTTAAAATCTAGATAAGGTTTATCCAAGTTTCTTCTTGGCCTTGTGGATATCCAAAGCCTCCCTATAAGTTTTAATTTATCCCTTGGGAACTTACGCTATTATGGTTATTTTTGCCTCTGCTCCTAATATCTTCGTTTCTTATCATGCTACCAAAAGTCACACCATCCAGGATTTCACACATTGGGTGATATTAGAAATGTGTCATGGCCCAGGCACTGAGATTAGAATGGATGCTGGGTGCCAACAGAGTGAGCCTCAGCTCTGCAAACACTTCACAAGGGCACACAGACCCACAGTGCTGATGAGGAAACTGCGTTACAAAGTGTGTAAAGACAAGGGACCATTTTTGATCCACACACATAATAAATTATCAGATATTTTTGTTCTAAAAAGTCATTCTGACTCTGCCTGCAGTCACAAACTCTGCTTCCCTTACTCCTTGCTCACCTCTAACACCATGAGTTGTTTAAGTGGTGGACGAGGGCTCTGGTTGCACAGGCAGGCAGGGGCTTTTCCTAGGGTAGGACAACAGTTAAGTGGAGCTACACTTTGCATGACAAGAAACAGAATCTCTGTCTCTTGCAGAGTGGTCTGTACATCTGTGGAAAATAGGCCTCTGTTATGGTTTGTGTCTAGGTGTCCCCCTAAAGCCTCATGCTTGACAACTCACCACCGATCACCACCCTAGCATTATACTGAATGAATCTTGTTCATCTCCAAAACCACTTGTCCTCAGGCTCTCAGGTTCTCTGTGAGTGCTAAGTAAACAAAACTGAGTTCAGAAAGAGATGCTTGACAACTACTGCCCTTTGCCATCTCGTAATCACTTCTCTCTCTGGCCTCAAGTTAAGAGAAAGTTTTCTTATTTTTCTCATCAATCAGGTTTACAGGAATCTCTTTATAATTTGCTTCCCCATCAAAACTATGCTATTCATAGTCTTATTTCATATTCCAGATATTTTCCCAAACCAAAAGAAAAAATCATTCTGTCCCTAAAAAGAATTCTACCATTGGCCCTGAATAGATGTTTGTTGTTTGTTTGTTTTTGTCTAAAAATAAAATTTAGGGCTTCAAGAATCCAAAAGATAATAACTTGCATGAGTCTGCCCTAGTAGTCCTTTGTTGGTACATTCTGGGATTTACATCCAAATCCTTGGCGACCCACTGAGACTCTCCTAACAATCTCATCTCCAGCCTGAGTACATCCATTTCCCAGATTTGATTCCTGGGAGAACTGGGCCCTGACAAGGCAGCCTCTCCCACTCTGATCTCGACATTTTCTTCCAGCCCTTGCTATTCACTGCTCCTACTCACCTATCTCTACTCCACCCAAAACAAATGTACCTCTCCTTGCTATCCCAACCCCACATCTTACTCATGCAATTATGTTGCCTCTTCTCTTGTTTTCTATGCTTTTCTCCAACTGCTTAGTGTCTAACATGAGCATTTCCTACACCTGATTGACATGCAACAAATATTTGTACAGGCCTGTTATGTGCCTGGCACTGGACCAGGCTGGAAAACCTAGGAAGGCCCAGTGTTTAAGTTCATAAAGCCAACATTTGGTCAGGGAAAACAAGTAATTGAGTATAACTGAGACAAGTGCATTTTGGCTTTCTTAAGCAAGTAGGCAGGGAAGTGGTCCTCCACCCAAACCTTCCTCTGGGAGAGAATGACATGTGGCACAAGAAGAAGCCCACATTGTTGACAGAGAAACTGGGCCTCAAATTGTGGTTCTGGCCTCTTAATTTGTAGAGCTAAGAGTAAGTTTCATCACACAAAGCCTCAGTTTCATCATCTGTAGACTAAGGAGAATAATAACTACCTTACAGGATTGTTACAAAATCTGAAGGATCTCAGATACTTTGCCTAGCCCCATAAAACTACTATCACTGAAAGAGAATGTCCAAGTGTATACTGAAGACTTTTGCCATGCAAAGTAGATGCTAGACTTTCTGTAGAACTTCAAAATAGCCGAAAACTACTTTTTATGACATGGATTTTTTTTTTAAATGTCCTATAATAGCTTCAGAGGTGAGGTCTTGGGGAATGATTAGATCATGGGGCTCTAACTTGATCATTGTATTAATGAATTCTTAGCTGAACGTGCCCTCAGAGTGGGGCCCACCTGTAGGAGATGCATCCCTGAGGGCATGCCTCCGGGGGTGTATCTTCGCTCACACTCTTCCTCTGCTAGTTCCAGAAACCATGAACTGAGCATTGGAAAGAACTCAAATCAGATGACACTTATGACTGGGGAGGAGGGAGGAATAATGGCAACCCCAGCCCTGGGGAATTCACATCCTGGTCCCTAGAACCTGTGAGCATGTTCCTTTGCATGGAAAGTGATTTTGCAGGCATAATAAAGTCAAGGATCTTGAGCTGGATAGATTAGTATGCTGAGCTGTAAAAGGCTGAAGTCAACAGCTTCCAACATTGCCAGTTCTGCCAATAACCCACTACCATTATGGAATATTAGATTATGTATTCAACTACTTTCTCTTAGTTCAATGAGAAGAAATTTTTGTATCAATAACAATTAGAAAAAGTATCATGTCTGCATCCTGTGCTCTAAATAACTGCTACACAGACAACAGTATGCATCGTATCAATTATTGGGAAGGTACTACTCTGTTTTGAAACTGTTGCATTGTTATTTCTTATTAAAAGTAATTTTTAAAAAGGATCTTAAGCTGGAAATACTATCCTGGATTCTTCAGGTGGGCTCAGCATCACCCCATGTTAACTGCTAAAAGGGAGGCAGAAGCATCACACAGCACAGTAAAGGTGAGGCATGAGAAGCAAAGGCCAGACAGAGAGAGCACAAGAGATCAGAAGTGATGCACTGCTGGCTTTGAAATGGAGGAAAGAGGGCCGGGGAGAAAGCTCAGTGACATGGCTCCTCCTAGCCAGTGTAAAGTCCTGAGTCCAATTTACAGTATACAAAAAAAAAGAAAGAAAGAAAGAAAGTCTTCCAAAAAGCAAGGAATCCTTGCTAAGGATGGGGTAAGTCTGGAGAAGCTGGAAAGGGATGAGAAACAGGTCCCCAGAGCCTCCAGGTGGAACACAGCCCTGCTGATGCCATGGCTTTAGAACTTCTAACCTCCAGAACTTTAAGATAATAAATCTGTGTTATTTTAAGCCTAAATTTGTAGTAATTTGTTATAGCCACAATCAGAATTGATTCACCATGAACAGGTGTGTGTTCTCGTCTGAAGAGAAAAAATAATCATTTGCATCTCCCAATGTTGTTGTGTGCATCAAGCCCAATAACGTCCTTACTAAGAGGTAGGCTCGTTGATGGGTATAATGAGTCCTCAACAAGCCCCAGCTATTTTTTTCCACACTTAGCATATTGCCTTACACTGGTACCATATTTTATAAAGCACTTAAGAAACACATTGGAATTAAGCAGCCAGAGAAGTTGGGCAGGCTCCTTTTCTGCAGTGTCACGTTATAGGACACCATCAGGCTCAGGAAAGTTAAGCAAATTTCCCAAGTTCAGGGACAGCAAGATGGCTCCGCGGTCTAAAGTGCTTGCTTAGGCAAGCTTAGGCAACTGGAGGGACCACGGGTTGATCCCTGGCACCACATGCTGCGCCAGCCCCAACCCCGGAGGCAGGCTGAGCAGGCCATAAAAAAAAAAAATAAAATAAAATAAAAAAATAAAATAAAAAAAATAACAAGTTCACACAACTATCTAGGGTCAGAGTGGTTTAGTCTGGACACTTAGGTGGACAGATAATTTACTCTACTTTTGATTCACAGCCAAGAAATTTGTTAAATATGTGAATTGTGTGCCCCGCCCACAGGAAAATCTGACGCAGGCAACGATCAAGCCCAGGAGCTCCGAGCAGGTTCACTCGGGCTGCTGCAGTGACCTCCCTTTGGGAGATGCTGCCCTACCTGGCTACTGCCACCTGCTCCCAAGTCTGAGGAAAACTAGGAGCCCTGGCCCCCCACACACATGCATTTAACTTTTATTCTGAAAATGTCCTAACTCACAGAAGGTGACTACAACCATTTAACTATCCACTACTTATTTCAAAGAACTGCCAGATTTTGCCATATTTGATGTATCAGCCTCATATGCAGTGGTGCCTTGGCTTACGAACTCAATCTGTTTCATGATTCTGAGGCAGAGGGCTGCATTTGCATTGGTGTGTGAAGCGGGGACATGGCCGTGGTCCTGTTTGTCACCCAGTGTGGAACTGGCAAATGGAAGTAAAATGTCGCTGAACACTTTTGTGAAGTACATTGTTTTCAAATAGAAGCATTCCTGAGCCAAAGTATTACTGTGGTATTTCTTTTGTCTTTTTCTTTTTACAGTGTCTCACTACATAGCTCAGACTCATAGTGATCCTCCTGTTTCCTGCCTCCCAAGTGCTGCTATTATAGGCATGAACCACCAGTGGACTCCATTGCTAGCTCAGCGTGCTCCAGAGCAGGGTGGGCACTGCAGGTGGGGCTACTGTGGTATTTCTTTTGAACTGAGCCATTTTAAAGTATAACACAGATAGCATGACCTTGTATGGACCACATTTGGAAAACAAGGTTGTGCGAGGGTGTGAGGAACAAAGAGCAAGATGCTGAGGGGTGGCGCCAAGGGCCCCACATTTCTCCCCACCACAGAGAGGGTGCTAAGGGAGGCAGGTGCGACCTAACCTCATAAGCAACAGGATCTCTCAGCTGTGGAACTCTGACAAGGGGTAGAGAGGCTCCAGGAGGTTATCTTCAAGGACACAAGCTTTAAACTGAGCCTTAAGAGATCAGGACTTGACAGAGAAAAGAGGAAATGGGTTCTAGGCATCCAGATTACTTGGGGCCAAGTTGTGGAAGTGTGATGTTGTGGGGAATATTGGGTAAATGACCTGCCACTGGATGTGATTGGGTCTCTCTCTCTCTCTCTCTCTCTCTCTCTCTCTCTCTCTCTCTCTCTCTCTCGCTCTCTCTCTCTCTCACGCTCTCACTCTCTCTCCCCCCCTTCCTTCCATTCTTCCTTCCCTCCCTACATCCCTCCCTGCTCCCCACCCGCATCTCTCTTCTCAAAAGTGCATAGTCACCTACTCAATGGACTGTTCCACTTGATGTTTATAAACACCCCAAGCAACAGATCCAACCTAAATTGGCCCCTCTAACCAGATCTTTCATAAGGACTCTGTTTCAGGAAATTGTACCACCCACCAAAGACCCCAGCTACAGACTTTAGGACCATTCTCACTGCCCTTTCCTTTTACACAGTCCTACCACATCTGAGTAATCTCTAAATATTCCATCCTGTTGTCTATACTCCCAGTGCCTCCGTCCTAGTCTAAGTCCTAGTCCTAGATCACAAAGAGCCTAGATCAATGCATTAGCTTCCAGTTAGTCTTCCTTTCTGTACTCCCAACCTCACAGTCCAGTCCCTGCACTGAACATCCAGTCCCCAAACTGCAGATGTGATCATGTCTTCTCTACAGTCCCACACATGTATTTATGGAGCTTCTACCTACTTGACAAGGCTCTCGATAGGAAGATCTTACCTTGGTCCCTCCCACCTATCTCTCTGACCATGTCTCTCAATACCACTTCCCTGCCCCATCCTTGCCTTCTTCACCAAGACCAAGGACAACCCTCACTGCCCACTTGCTGCTCAGAAACTTCTCCCTGCAGCACTCCCTGAGCCCTGGCAGAACCACCTCATTATAGACAAGCTCAGACTCACCTTTCCAGACTCTCTGAGGTCTCAGGAAATTGCTCTTGGGCCCAAGGAAGGAACACGTAACAAAATATCAAACAGAAACTTCAATTGTCTCCCAACATTTTCCACTTAGGCTAAAAGGAAGCACAAGGTGCAGAGAACCTGAGACAGCTTTTCCCACAGGCACATGGGTGCTTTTCCCTTGGGCCACTGATGCAGTCCTGCTCATTCTTCGTGATCAGCACCGAGAGCCACAGAGTCCCTACTAAGTGTGGTCAAAGAACTGGATCGTGATCTGTATTCACACATTTATTTGGAGCAGCATAATGGATACACAGCCACATTTGGCCTAATTTTTAGGCAATACCATGCTGCAGAGAACTAAGGAGCTATACAACCACTATGCACTTAGTTGGTAATCTTTTTTTTTTTTCTTTCTTTCCTTGAGAAAGCATCTCACTAAGCTACCAAGTTGCTCCAGCTGGGCTCAGACTTGCAGTCCTCCTGTCTCAGCCTCCCAAAGTGCTGGGATTGCAGACATGAGCCATCACACCCAGCTACCAGGTATTTAGTTAACACAACTCATACCCAGGTCTGGCCTCTACCTCCTGGTAGACTTCTGAACACAGACTGTGGCTGGTTGGGATGCCCATTTTCTGCTCCTACCTACTACTTCCAGTACTGGCTTGGTTCTTTTAAAAGTTGACTGTTTCAAAGTATCCCATGAATCCCTAGGTGTGGAAAAACCTTGGATGCAGGACTCACCACCTAACCAACTCCCACTGCTCTTGGGAAAATCTACTTGCTGAAGCCACATGTACCCCAATGCTGTGCTGAGTATCTTCTTCTCTTGTCTTGAGATTAGTGAGTTGAACCCAAGTGAAAGATAAAGAGAAATTAATACTCAACTTCAAAAGAGAGCTGTGGGCTTTATTTACCTCATAGAGGCCTCAGTCCTCCAACCTGAGCAACTGAAGATACTGCAAAGTCATGGCACTTGAGCCCTGCATCACTTCCCATCCTCTATCACTGAGCCAAAGCATTTCTCCTCTACTGCACCCACCTCTCTACTGGTAAAAGGAGCAAGCTGATGTCTCAGAATTTCAGTCTGTTTTGAACCACATTCCACAGCCTTAGCATCACTTTCCTCACAGTGGTCCCCTTCTAGCATTCTCCACCTTACTCAAATTCCTTTGCTCACCATGATAATCAATTCAAAGTGTCTTACATATCCCAGAAATTAGTTCCTTTGCCTCAGCAGCAGTTTTCAGGGAACCTAAGGATGAATAAGCAGACCTAGCTCCCCCAAAGCCGTAGGGCTAGAGATAGGTCTTTTAATTGTGGGGACATTGCTTGGCCTTTACTAGCCCTTGAGACCTGGCCAGAACCACAGTAGTAACCCTCCATGAGCAGTGCTTCTTGCACTCAAGGAGGTGAAACACTTCCACCTGCTCCTCCTCCTCCTCCTCCTCCTCTTTCTCCTCCAAAGTGTGTAACCTTGGGATCTACAGAAAGGTCAAGACTTGGATGTTGTGCTGAGTACTGTCCACCTACCTCCTCTCAAGCTCCATTCTCTAGTTGACACAAAATGAATAAGTTGGGCTGGCCAGATAGCTCAGCGGACTAAAGTGCCTGTTTAGGCAGAGCACAGTGGCTGGAATTTGATCTCCAGCATGCAGGGCTAGTCCCTCCTCCGGGGTGTGCTCAGACAGTGACTGCGTCTGGGCATAGTGGCGAACTCCTGTAATCTCACTGCTTGGGAGGCTGAAAACAGGAAAACCACTGTGAGTCTGATCTACATAGTGAAACCCTGTACATACACCCTGTAGACCCTGTCCTAAATACAAAAAAAAAAAAAAAAAACAACAACAAAAATGACTCGTTCAGCCTGTCCTTGTCCTGCTGCTTCTGTTAGTGTAATCAACAGGGAAAAGGGTGTGAAGCCAGGGGTATTTGTTCACCTTATCAAACTAACCAGAGAGAGAGAGAGAGAGAGAGAGAGAGAGAGAGAGAGAGAGAGAGAGAGAGAGAGAGAGAGAGAGAACCTCACAGGACTCCCAAAAGTATATATGTCAGGGAGCTCTAAGGACATTGGATGGAGAAGGATGAAATATAAAGCCTAATGGATCAGAGTGAGACCCTGTACCAAATGCATTTAAAAAGTAAATAAATATAAAAATCTTAAAAGCCTAATGAAGAGACTTAGTAACAGAGGTGGACTCACTTGAGATTTTGGATTTAATGTGCCAGTCTGAGCAGCTGGGAGTGGCCTGGACTTCACTGGGACTGGCCGTTAATGAGGACTTTTCAAGTATTTCAAAAAGGAAATGGAAGGCTTAGGAAGCTGTGAATGTTGGAAGGGATCTATTGTGAGCAAATGCTTGGCCACACCTTAGTCACACTTCCTGGGAGGGCCGGAGGGTGCTTCCTTCAAATTCCTAAGGATTTCCTCAGTGAGATGTTCGTAGGCATCCTGGAAAATCTACTTGGCTGTTTTCAGTCAGCAGGAAATGGCAATGGGAGAGGCTGCAGTGGAATTAGACTCCCTGATTGTAATGGAGAAAATGGGATCCCCAGGTCACCAAGACCAAGAGTCTCAAAGGCACAGTGGACACCACTACCTTAAGAAGCTGTGGCACTGAGGTGGAACCTGGAGCACTGTGCCCTGTGCAGATCTGATGCAAAGGTCCCTAAAGTCCCTAGATCTGCAAACACTGAATTGCTTTTTGAGATAAATAAGCAGAAAAATTCTGAGTTTGGTGGACAAAATCAGTAGGAAATCAGAACTACCTCAACTTTCAAACCTCAAACCCCAGAATTATCAAATCCCCTGCCTGAAAGGGGGGGGGGGGGCGTGCAGAGTCTCTGAGCAAGCAGTCCAAGATGAGGTCACAGGTATGCACTGTGACTCATTCTCCAGAGGGACCTGAGGTCATTTAGCAGAATAAGGAAAGGAAAATATCCAGACTTTCCAGGCACAGTAAGATACTGAATGCCTGCTAGCCACAGAAGTCTCAAGTTTCTGTCATAGTTCACAGTCAGAGTGAGCTCATAGAGACCAGGTGATAAGTAGAACACTGGCCCCAAGGGGATCCAATTGGGGTGGAGGATCTGTGCACTTACTCAGGCCCCGAATAATACATTACTAACTAATAATAGCACTGGCAAGTAGAATCTCACCTCAAATGGTAGGACAGTGACCAGTTCCTTCCAAGTAAAACAGCCCCTTCCTGACATAAAGATAGTCTGTCCAAAGAATCATCATAACTATGCAGAATTACAGAGATTAGTGGAGCCATTGAATACTTAAAAGATGCAGGACTGGCGATTTCTACCATATGAACATGCAATTCCTAAGTCTGGTTGGTACCAAAGCTAGCTGGATCACCAGAGAATGAGTGTAGATCAGCAGACCATATACCTTTTGGCACCAGAAACTGGTTTCATGGAAGACAAATTTTCCACAGAATGATGAAAAGACATTCACAACCTGTATCACTCATATGAGCAGTTTACATTGCAGTTCATGCTCCTCTAAGAATCTAATGCTACTGCTGATCTGACAACAGGTAGAGCTCAGGCAGTGATGTGAACCATGAGAAGTGGCTGTGAGCACAAAGGAAACTTTGCTCCTTGCCTAATGTTCACCTCCAACATGCTGCCAGATTCCCAACAAACCACAGAGTGACAGGTCCAAAGTTTGGGGCCTTTTGCTCTAGATTATAGAGAATTCAGTCACATGGTAATGTGAAATGCAAGTGCAGTTCAAGAGAGCTTCACTAAATATCTTGGTGTCTTTATTATTAAAAAAAAAAGGGGGGGGGCTGGGGAGATAGCTCAGTAGAATAAGCACTTGCTTGGCAAACACAAGGACCTGAGT
>PVJA010004716.1:0-85741 GCA_004027025.1 Myocastor coypus | reverse complement strand
AAGCTCCGTAGCTTTTAGCCAACTCCATTTCAAAGATAGTTACTTCCAACCTCATTGGATAAGCCATCCCTACAGCTACATTGTGTGGACTTGAGGTTTCCTATCTTGTAAACAACCCAGTTCCCTGGTTACTATGTATTTTTTCCACTGTGCATTTGTTTGTTTATATTATGCATGTATAAAGTGTATAACATCAAGTATGCACACAAATATAGTAATATGATTACTCTTTCCATTACTTTCTAGAACCTCATAGTGATCCCCTGTTTTATGGTGATGGCACCAAACGTCTATACTCTTAGCAAATTTCAAATTTTTGAGAGTGTGTTATTGACTATGTTGTTCATTGTACACCTAGACTTAATCAATCTATCTAATTTCAAATTGTACCCTGTGATCTACATGTCCATATTCCACTTCTTGACATTCATCTTCTGGTAACAGTAATTCTACTCACTCTTTCTATGTCTCAGTGTCAAATTAAATTCCAAATATACATAAGGCTGTGCGGTCTTTTTCTTCCTGTGTCTGGCTTATTGCACTTAGCATCATGTCCTCCAAGTTCATTTATGGTCATTCCAAGTTCATTTATGGCGAGTTCATTGTTTTCAAGGTCGAGTAGTATTCCATGGTGTACACATGATTTTTAATCCATTCATTTATTGATGACCACTTATATTGTTAACATACCTTGGCTCTTATGAACAATACTGTTGCACACTCTGAAGTGCATTTCTTTATATAAGACACTCATTTCATTTCCAGCTACTATTTCTAAGTGACAGGAAAACTGCCCAGGAAAAGGCACCCTCGAACCCACACAAGACCACACTCACGTTAGCTGGCACAAAAGGAGCAGTTTATTGCCGGCAACTAACTTGTGTCTGGCTGCTCAGCGGACCTGAACAGCAGTGATGGCTGGGGGGACGGGGGAAGGTGAGTCACAAAGTGTTCTTAGCTGGGTCAGGGTATTCTGAGCAGGCAGAAATGAGGAAGGGGAGTCATTAAGTGTTCCGGCTGGGCCAGGGTGTTTTGGGCACAGAGTAGTTCTTGAAACAAGCTGAAACAATGCTACATGCGTAATCAGCCAGGGGCAGTCAAGGTTTGAGCATGGCTTCGTTGGCGCACTCCCAAACATTGAAAGTGATACAGGGGAAGGGGACCCATGGCTGGGTGTCTGAACACTAAGTAGTTGCCCCATCTTAAAAATGATATGTCCATGACATCCTAGGTGCACCATCAAAATTTTCTCTCTTCTTTCTCCAGACTTTTTCTCATACATTCTCCTGTCATATCTACATGTCTATCTTGGCTATACAAGAGGATCATAGGAGAAGGTGGTAATATGTTCAGTCTCTATCAGAATCCCAACACAAATAAATCAGACTCTGTTGGAGTGAGATCTAGGCATTGATAAACTTTCCATAGCTCCTTAATTTAACTCAATGATCAGTAAGTCAGAGAACCACTGTCCAAATGTCAAACAGTGTACAATTTTCTTAAATGATCTTCCAAACCATCCTGAGTAGAAGAATAACCTCACAGGGTACTAACTGCTCAGATCTCCAGCTATCACTAAATTACAGTGAGGCTTATTTATAGCATTTGCCTAGGAGACACTAATTTATAAGGCCTGTACTGGGTCCCAGGAAGTAGTTAGGTCCCAAGATGTGGTAGTTAGCAAACACCTGCAAGCAGTTCTTACATGTTGTGTGGACTATATCTGTACATACCCTCAAAGCCCCATGTAATCATAGGTAGCAGTTTCAAAGGTGACTTTATAGCGTCTGTGAAGGAATTAAGCATATAATACTCAGATTAAGGGTATGGCTATGGAAGCATCACCCTAGGTATGGGTGGCACTCATCAATGGGTCGGTAGCCCAGCAGGACCCTAGAGGAACAGAAAGAGGCAGGTTTGCTGCTGCTGCTGCTGCTGCTGCTGCTGGTGCTACCTTCTGCCTACTCTTTGATGAGATATTTCTCCACTGTGACATCCCTCTGCCATGCCACCCTGTACTTGGCCCAGTTGACTATGGAACATAACTCATGTAAATTGTGAGTTGAAACAAACTTTTCTTCCTTTTAATTGTGGGAATTAGATATCTTTCTCAGCAACAAGATAAATAACTTAGATATATGTCTTTTCTAATATTTTCATTCTCTGTTTCCCTTCTGATTTCTTATATTCTTAACTGTTTCTCATTCTTTAATCATCTTCATTCACCTATAAAGCTTCCTGTAGTTACCGCAATATTCCTCTTCTTTTCAATCATCAAAAGTCTTGACAATGGGCTTGAGATGGCTGAATGGACCAAGTGTGTGCTTAGGCAAGCACAGGGGTCAACGTTCAATCACCAGCACCATACATGGCAGTGGCCCTGCCCCAGGGGATGTCCAGACAGCCACTGAGACTGGGCGTGGGGCACACCTCTAATCCTAGCACTCAGGAGGATGAAAAGAGCAGGACTGCTATGATTCTGAGCTGCAAGATGAGTATATACCAAATATATTTTAGAAAGTCCTGACATTGCCTCCCGGTCAGTTCTCAGCCCTGAATAATCTGGATTTTATTCATATCATTCTTCTAGCCAAAGACTGCAAACATTTAGTCCAGGAGCTTTCTTTCCTATTTGTTTTTATTCTTGAGCTCACTTGTCTATAGCAATCGCTAACTACCCCAACCATCTTAGAAAAAGTAGTCTCATTTGACTTTTCACCTCCTTTCTGATCAGCCTTTCTGTACCTCTTTTAATGAATTAGTGCTTTCCACCTTCCTCTCCCAAATTGTTCCTCACAGATTCAATGCACTTGCTGGTCTCCTCAGATTCATCCTTTGTGGTTGTGTTCCTAAACTCTCCTGGCTTCAGTTAGAGCCATACACTGATTAGTCTCCGAATGGTATCTTCCATTCTAAGCTTTACACAGTTACTCTCAACAAGCCACCTGTTAATATCATGGAGCTTGCAATTCAGCAGGCTCAAGAGTAAATTCAACATTTCCTACATCACCTTTTATCCTCACTACCTCTCATAACATTACCTTGCCTTGAATTGCCCAGCTAAAACATATGAAATAATTCCTAGGGTTATTGACAATATCTGAGTTTGTATTAAGTCATCGTGAAGAGTAATCAAACCTCTCCACGGGAGCATTAAGACAGGGTGAGGGCCAATTGCCTGCTCACTGCAGTTCTGAAAATCTCACTCTGATCATATTTTCAGCTGCATACTCTGACCTCCCCAAAATCGTATCAGTTTCTCACCTCAATGATCTATGGACAGCCACGCTTTCACCTTTAGAACACCTTCCTTCCTTGGCTCTTGGAGACTGTTTCCATGGTGATGTTCTTGGCTACCTTCTTAGCTTGGATTCTTCCCTGCTTGGCTGTACCGCCTGGGTTAGCACTGTACAAATTCTTCTCAAGGTCCTGCATTCCCCTGAGACCAGCTTTCTTGGAACAGATGGTGTGGTGACCCTCCAGCTCTCTCCGGCCTATCCCTAAGAGCAAACACTGGGCTGATTCTATTTATAAAGCATTTCTAATATCTTTGTCCTTCTCTATTCCCTGATCAACTTTAATCCAGGATTCTATTTTATTTGGCCTGGAACTATAGCAATAGTCTCTCACTAGTCTTTCTTTGTTTCCATACATCCAGCTGATTGCCTTAGTCCAGCGGTTCTCAACTTGTAGGCTGCGACCCTGGCAGGGGTTGAACTACAAAAACACAGGGGTCAGCTAAAGCCATCAAAAATCATAACTGTAGCAAAATTACAATTTTGAAGTAGCTACCAAAATTATTTTTTAGTTTGGGGTTCAGAGGAACTGTATTGCGAGGTCACAGCATTAGAAAGGTGGAGAACCACTGCGTTAGTCCTCTTGCTTACAGTCACTACTTAAGTTCTCTTTATTGCCAATACACTAATTAATCTGTGATCTTTTCCTTGCCACCTAAATCCATTTTTAAAAAAGAAATATTTTAAATAGAGGGGAAAAAACAAATAACAAGGGGAAAGACAAAAGCAAAGCCACATAAAATAAAAATAGGACAGTATTTCAAAATAGGAATAGAAAATGAACAGTTGGCATTATAGTACACATTTATATCATCAAATTTGATAATCTGTTCAGATTAACAGATGTAAGCATGCAAGACCAATGAAACAGTCAAACATCAGCTCTTCCTTTCAGTAAGATATTAGAAGCAATACACATTTTTTTAAAAAAAAGAACAAAATAAAAGATATTCAACAGTGATTGCTATATTGAACATTGCTATCTTCAACATAGTACCTCAGATTATATATATTGGCCTATATATTTGGTAAAAGTGAAGATTGTAAACATTAATATCTTGAAATAGCTGATAGAAATTAGTAGCACAATCATATTAGCTTTCCTGTGTATTTACTTACATAATAATTTTCATCCCATTTTTTCCTAACTTTTCTACTTTATCTCATCTCAGTTGATTATTCTGTATGTCCAGTTTCTTTCCGTTTTACTATATCTATTGTAACTTCCAGATTTTATTTAATCTTTTAAGTTTTTACACTAGGGAGGCAATGCGATATTTACATATGTGTGTCTGCTTTAATTTATTCATGAGTGTAGCCTCTAGTCACATCCATTTACCTATAAAAGCCTCAACTTTATATTTCTTTATAGGTCAGTAATACTCCATTGTATGAAAATACCACATGTTTTTAAACTATTCCTTAGATGATGGGCATTTGGGTTGTTTCTTTGATTTAACTATGACAAATTGTGCCGCAATAAACATGGGTGCACATATATCACTGTGGTGTTTATCCATTCTTTTGGGAAAATACCCAGAATGGTAATACCTGGGTTGAATGGGACTTCCAATCATAGTTTTTGATGAGTCTCCACACTGATGTCCACAGTGGTTGTACCAGTGTACACGCCCACCTACAGTGAAGAGGGGTTCTCTCTTCTTCATAGTCTCTCTAGTATTTGTTATTAGTTGATTTCTTCATGATAGCCATACTTCTGGAGTGGGATGGCATGTCATTGTTGTTTTAATTTGTATTTCTCAAATGACCAGTGCTGTGGAACATTTTTTCATGTATTTGCCATTTTTATTTCCAGTAGATTTGGTGTTTCTGTTTTAATGTTTAGATCTTTAATCCAGTTTGACTTAGCTTAGTGTATGGTGATACTCATGAATCTAACTTTAGTTTTCAGAATGTGGATATCCAGTTTTTCCAGCACCATTTATTGAAGAGTCTATCTTCCAGTGAACATGTTTGGCCTCTTTGTCAAAGAGAAGGTGGCTGAGTATGTTTGTAGTTCTGTCTGCATCTTCTGATCTTCTCCATTGATTCTCAGGTCTCTTTTATTGCCAGTATTATGCTGATTTCATCACAGTAGCTTTGTAGTACAATTTCAAGTTGAGAATTGTGATGCCTCCTGCCCTGCCATTGTTAGCCAGGATTTCCTTTGTTATTTTAGGTCTTTTCTGGTTTCAAATGAATTTTAGGAACGTGTTCTCTAGATCTATGAGGTATGTTGATGGTATCTTGATAGGGATAGCATTAAATCTGTATGACAATTTTTGAAATATAGCCATTTTCACAATGTTTCTTCTTCATATCCAGGAGTAAGGAATATCTGTCCATTTTGTGAAATCCTCTTCTATCTCTTCTTTCAAAGAATTGTGACTTTCATTGTAGGGATCTTTTGCTTCCTTTGGTAGATTAATTCCTAACTATTTAATTCTTCTTTCTCGGTGAGTTTGTTGCTTGTGTAGAGGGATGCTCTTGATATTTGGATGTTGACTGAATTTATTTCTTAAGTAGAGTACTTTCTTGGTGGTTTTTTTTTTAGCCTTCCATGTAGAATATTATGTCATATGAAAATAATGATAGTTCAACTTCTTCCTTTGCTGTTATGATTCCTTTTATTTCTCTGTCTTGTCCAATGGCTCTAGCCAATGTTTCCAGAACAGTTTTGAATAGAAGTGACAATGGTAGGCATCCTTACCTAGTTCCTGATTTTAGAGTAGAAGCTTTCGTTTTTTTTCTTCATTTAGCTGTTTGTCATAGATGTCTTTTATCAGATTGAGGTATATGCCCTCGATTCAAATTTCTGTATTTTTTAAATATGAATGAGTGTTGGACTTTGCAAAGCTTTATCTGCATCTACTGAGATGATCATGTGGGGTTTTTAAAAAAGACTTTTTGTTTACTGCTTTGGTACCGGGTCTCACTATGCAGCTGAGTCTTTTATTGATCCTCCTGTCTCAGCCTGCCCACCAATAAGATTATAGGTGTGCACCACCTCGTCCAGTTTCATTAACCAGATTGATGTAGGCCCTATATGATATGTCAGTACTGGGGATCAAACCTGGGTCCTTGTGCTTGCCAGGCAAGTGCTTAGACAACTGAGCTATCTCCCCAGCTCCCAAGTGGTTTTTGTTTTGGGCTCTGTTGATGTGTTGTACTGCATTTATAGATTTGTGTATTTTGACTCACCTTGCATTCCTGGGCTGAATCCCACCTGGTCATGTTGTATAATCTTCCTAATTTGCTGTATTCTATTCCATAGTATTTTATGGAAGATTTTTGCATCTATATTCATGAGAGAGATTGGCCTATAGTCCTCATCTTTTGTTAGGCCTTTCTCCTGTTTGTGATCAGCGTAATACTTGCTTTGAGAAATGAATTAGTGAAATTTGCTTCCTTTTCAATGTCATTGAAGATTTTGAAGAGAATTGAGATTAAGTCTTCTCTAAATTTCTTTTAGAATTCAGCTGTGGGGGTGGTGAGATAGTTCAGTTGACTCAGTGACTGCTTAGGCAAGCACAGGGACGAAAGTTCAATCTCCAGAACCATATCTCATGCTGGCTCCACACCAGGGTGCATTGAACCAGTGACCAAGACTGAGTGAGGTGGTACAAGTTTGCAATCCCAGCATTGGGCTTGACAAGTGCAAGGTTGTGAGCTCGAATCCCAGTCCCACCAAAAAAATAAAAAATAAAAACATCCCAGAACTGTGGAGGCTGAAAACAGGAGGATCTCTATGAGTCCAACCAATGTAGTGAGACCTTGTGCCTAATACATTAAAGAAAATGAAATAAAAATAAAAATAAAAAAGAATTCATCCCCAGCCCCTGTGTTTGGAGAGTAAAGACTTTTGAGGTATTGATGATCTTCTGAATTTCAATAAGGTCTGTAGTAATTTCACCCTTCTCATTCCTTACCGCTTATATTTTATTTTATTCTTTTCTTTTTTTGATGAGGCTGGCTAGAGGTTTATTGATTTTATTTAATCTTTCAAAAACTGAAAAATTTGTTAATTATTTGTATTGTTTTCTTTGTCTCAAATGCATCAAAGATCAAACGATCTTTATTATTTTCCACCTAATGTTGTCTTTAGGCTCGATTTGTTCTTCTTTTTCTAGAAATTTAAGATACAGCTTTAGGATATTTATTTGTTCTCATTCTGTTTTCCAATGTCTGCATTCAGTGTTGCAAGTTTCCCTCTGAGAACTGCATTCATTGCATCCCACAAATTCTGGTAAGCTGTTCTTGAATTTTTATTGTATTGTAGATGTAGTTCAACTTCTTGCTCAATGTCATCTGTGATCAACTGGTTGCTGAGAAGGGTATTATTTAATGTCCATCTGTTTATGGAGTTTTGCAGTTTCTTTTGTTGTTGATTTCCAGTTTCATTGTGCTGTGGTTAGATAACATGCTTAGGACAATTTCAATTTCAATTTTCTTAAATTTATTTAAGCATGATCTTTGGAGTAGTATGTGGTCGATTTTATAGAATGTCCCATGTGCAGCTGGAAAGATTGTGCATTCAGATGTCATTGGGTAGAATACTCTGTAAATGTCCACTAAGTCCATTTGTTAAAAGGTTTGGTTCAGTGCTGCTGCCTTTTTGCTGATTTTTTTGTTTGTTTGTTCATTTTGTTTGGTTTGGTTTGGTTTTGTCTACTTGACCTATCTCTTTGAGATAATGGGATGTTAAGGATTCCCATTAACCTTCTGTTAGGGCCAGTCAGATAGCTTAGCAGACTAAAGCACCTGCTTTGGCAGACGCTAATCCCCAGAATTCCAGTGCCAGCCTCACCCCAAAGGCTCGCTGACACATTGACTGAGATTGGGTGTGGTGGCGCATGCCTGTAATTGTGGCTCTTGGGAGACTGAAGGCAGGAGGATCACTACAAGTCTGATCCATATAGTGAGACCCTGCAGACCCTGTACATAAAAACCCAAAAGACTATGTCATTGGTTATTCAATTTTTCATGTCCTTTAAAATTTGTCTGATATATTTAGGTGCTCCCATATTTGGTGCACACATAGTTATGATTATCATCTCTTCCTCTTGAAATTTTTCCCTAACCAGTGTGCAGTGACCTTCCTTATCTCATTTGATTATTCTTGGTTTGAAGTTCACATTGTCAGAGAACAGAATAACAACCCCTCCTTTTTTCTGAGCTCCTGGTACATAGAGTATTAATTTACCATCTTTGACTTTCAGCCTATGAATTTCCTCTTAAATAAAATGTGTTTCTTGTGTACAGCATATTGTTAGGTTTAGTTTTTTGATGTACTCTGCCAGTCTGCTTCTTTTGATTGGTGAATTGAGGCCATTTATGTTGATGGTTGTATTCGATATATATCAGCTTATCTTTGTTGTGTTATTTTCCTGCTGTTGGTTTCCTACCTTTCCTTTGTTGAGCAGCTTACTGAACAGCTTTCGTGGTTTGTTGTTTTTTGAATTGTAGTTATTTTGATGTTTTTCTAGAATATCTTTCAGTACACTTTGTCGGGATGGTTTGGTGATCATGAATTTCTTTAGTTGTTTGTTGCCATGTACGTATTTTACTTCTGCATTAATTTTGAAATTGTTTTTCAGTCTGGGTGGGAAGTTGTTTTCTTTTAGGACTTGAAATACTTCATTCCAAGCTCTTCTTGATTTGATGGTTTGTGTTGAGAAATCTGCTGTGATTCTGATGGGTTTTCTTTCAAATATGATTTTTTTTCTCTCTCTCTCTTTAACAGCTTTTAGTATGCTCTTCTTGTACTGAATTTCTGGGATCTTGACTATTATATGCCTGGGTATAGATTTATTTTGATTGAGGCTATTTGGAGTTCTATATGGCTCACTTAACTGTATGTCACATTTCCCCCCCATGTTTGGGTAGTTTTTTGCTATTATTTCTGCAAATAATCTTTTTATGTCATTTGTGTTGGCTCCTTCCTTTTCATTGACACCTGTTAGTCATATTGTTCATCTTGGCATCACCTTGTAGCTGTTGAATTATTATCTCCTGATTTTTTTTTCATTGCTTTTACAAGATCTTTCCTTTCCTGTTCACTAGAAGCAATGATTTCTTCAAGATCTAAAAGTTTATCTTCAGTCTCATTCAAACAGTTTTTTCTGGTTTTTAATGTAATTTTTAGTGTGTGTGTGTGTGTGTAACCAGGGTTCAAACTCACAACCTTGCACTTGTCAGGCAGACATTTGTGCCACAGAGATATCTCCCCAGCCCCTTTAATGTAATTTTTAATTTCTTGGATATCTTTTTGAATCTGTTCATGCATTCTATTTCTTTGTTATATTGTTCATTCATGGTTTCCATTATTTTTCTATGCTCCTCTATTTTTTTTAACCAATGTCTTCTTTAGACACACTCAGCAGCTTTTTCTTTATAGTTATCATTTCTTTTATACCTGAAGATTATTTCTGATCTGATTTCCTCTGTTCCCATTTGGAGTTGTTTCTTTACTTGAGCTGAAATCATGCCAGAGATTTCAGGTGTGTTACTTACAATTTCTTCTATGCTGATGGCTCCTGGATTTGTTCTGGTGGACTGGGAGCCTGAGGTTGCATTTTGTTTCTTCATTTTGTCGTTTTCTCTGTACTCTGTACTCTGAAGAGTGCGCTGAGTACTGGGTCCATCTCAGCAGGCTAGTATCTAGAGCAACAGTTCTCAACCTGTGGGTCGCGACCCCGGCAGGGGTCGCCTAAAGCCATTGGAAAATGTTATTTATTACATTCCGAATCATAACTGTAGCAAAATTACAGTTTTGAAGTAGCCAACCAAAATTATTCTTTGGTTTTAGGTCACTGCAACATGAGGAACTGTATTGCGGGATCACGGCATTAGAAAGGTCGAGAGCCACTGATCTAGAGATACACTCACCTCCATGCCAGTTCCTCTGAAGAGTGGGTACCCACAGAAATATTTTCATTAGGTTCTAGAGAACCTTTCTAGACTTTTCTCCAACCAGTTTGCCTTTTAAATATTTATTCCTACTCTTGGCCCCTCTTCCATCATTCCATCTAACTCGTTTCTTGTCTCTTAGGAAGATGTCTCTGTACCTTTATCTCTGTCTCTCTGTCTCTGTTTCTCTCCATCTTTCTATCTCTGTTTTTATCTTTCACATATACATGTACATACCACCCTGGATATAATGACTCTACAATGCCCTTGCCTACTTTACTTACCTAGAAATTCTTAAATGTACTGTTCCAAAGTCTTTTTTTTTTTTTTTCTGTCATACTCTCTGACCTCTCTTGCCCTAGAATGAAGTGCTTATATTTACATGTTTTGTTTTAATGACAAGGTATAATGTTTTACATTATAGTTGTGCACCCATATAGCTGTTCTCTCCATCACAGTACAGATTCTTCAAATGCAGAGGCAGGTTTCCCCAGCTAGCAGGTCTTGTGCCTAAAAAGTAGGCAGCATTCTATGAGCACCAGTTGATTGACTAGAACTGCTACATTCTTTCTGATCAGTCTACAAATGGTGACCAGCAACCCAAATTTGTTTTGCCACCTGTTTTTGCAAACAAAACTTTTATTGAAATGCAACCTCTTGTATGGCTGCGTAGACTCATATTAGCTATGACCTTTTTCCATGCTTCTGTGGTAGCGCTAAGTTGCAAAAGAGACGGTGAAGTCCACAAAGACTAAAATATTTACTATTTGGCCCTTTAAAGTTTGGATGACCCTAGCTTTGGGTCACTGAAGTGTTCTTATGAAATGTTTAATGTAATTTTTTTATATAAAAGTAAAATTTTCATTGTTGATATCTTTGTTCCAGCTTCTTTCTCCTAATAGAAACAGGCATGCTGGTTCCCATGCCTTTAATGGTATCAAGGGTAGAGGAGTTCCAGTAAATGAGAAAAAATAATGGTTTCTGTCCAAGAATGTCTCCAACTACTCTTATCCTTCTCTGGAAGTTCTTTAAAGGGCCACAAGGCCCTTTTTCTTTTTTTCTTTTTTTTTTTTTTCTGAACCACTGAATGGTTGAGGGAAAATATTGCTGTGGAAGAGTGAGTTTAGAAGACTTAAATACATTTCTCCAGGGAAATATGTGAAAACCCATGTGTACTTATGATGTTTTCCAGCCTAGATTCATAAGTCTAAAATAATCAGCCTTTGCCACTGAGAAGAGGTGACTTGTGGGTTATTGAAGGCCAAGGCATATTCAGGGGATGCCTCGCATCCTTCTATGTTGCTCTGGCAGGGTGTTAATGGGATTACCTATGCTTCATTTAGAGAACGCTTGGCCCACAATGTATATCTGGATCTTACCTGAATACCCAAGGAGAGCTTCTTATACCATAAATATCCCTGAGCCCTTGCATGGTTGTTAAAACCTTGGGTGCCTTTGTTGTGGTCCTTAATTCTGTTAATCGCCCTAGGTAAAGATTAGCTGCTCTTGTCAATTTAATTCAGCTTCAAACAAAGCAACAAGGTCACTATTTTTTCCCTTTTCGCTCCCTCTCTCTCTGCCAGCAAGCAGGATTGAGTTGTCATGTAGCTCTAATAGGCAGCACGGGGAATCGTTAGTCCACCTCAACGCCCTGACTGATGGGCACTTCTCTTCAATCATCTGCCTGAGCAGTGGTGGCCCAGTACTATTGACACTGTGTCAGCCGCAAGAGAAGATGCCTTAATCGGCCACGACACCCTCTGCATTGATTTGACAAGTTGCTGTAATGACCTTCTTGTTTTTCTGAAGGATTACTGTTTACTGGGGAGGTGCTGCTGACTAAATGTACTGCATTGTCATGGAAACGCTGCCTCCCCACCAGGCCTGGATGGAGGGTGACATTGATAGGAGACTGAATATTTCAATGAACTAGTTTGTTCCAACTGTACTAATTCTAGCCCATTAATCAGAACTACTATGGAGTGTCAACTTGAATTAGAGACCATCTTTGTTGGGTCACTTGTAAAGTACTATGTACTACATAGCTTATGTTTCCAAAATTCATATTTGGGTTTTCTGTGTGGTAAAGGTACTGTTCATTGTGGCCACCACCTGACCTTACTGCCTTTTATCATTGTTGAAAGAGGCTGCATTGGAGGAAATCACAGTGCACTTGGCATAATTCCATGAAACTGACAATGTGTTAACACGATTTGATGTATTAATGAGAATTGCTTGCTAGCCATTATTCTTATCTTATGCCACTGATTCCAAGGTAAATAATTTTCCCATCCTAACATCTCAGAAACTGGGCTCATCTTCTAAGTCAATCACAGCTTACCTTTGCTGTCAATCAAGTGGCAGTTATGACATAGCTGGGACCTCAGTTATGACCACTGACACCTCAAAGGAACAAAATGATGACATGAAACTGTCAAAAGATTCAATACTACAGACTTTGCAATGAGTGCTTTATATGGATTGCTTTTTGAATCCTTAAAAAATATTACACAATTACACATTTCATTGTTTTCCTACATAACAAGAAATTCAAATGCAAGAGGTTTCTGTTTTGCCAGCTCAAAGACACCAGAGCCAAAGTCTCAGCAGAATTCCTGATGGACACAGTATAGTTTCTGAGGCTAAAGATGTCATTTCATAATTGCAGATAGAAAATGAAACATAAGCGAAAGAGTATGGTTTCCAGCTGCATCAGCCCCTACAGGGGATTGCATATGATTTCAGTGTATATCCAGGGCTCCTGTATGGATATTTAATTCCTATTGTGAGATGTGAAGAAGATGGAAATGGTCCATGGCATGTACAGGTAGGGCTCTAGGATTAGATGAGGTCATTGGATGGAACCCCTGTGATTCAACACTGGTGGCTTTATAACAAGGAGAAAGAGCAGAACATGTGTGCTCTTCTCTTGTTTCTTGCCGTGTGATGGCCTGCACTGCATTGGGGCTCTGCCAGCAAAAGTCTGCTATCCCTGAATATCTAGAACTGTGAGATAATTTTATGAGTACCCAGACTGAAGTATTTTGTTTTAGTAGCAGATAATGGATTAATACAGCCTCTTTAAAAAGGTTATTCTATTGTACCATTAGTCAATTACACTTACACCTCATCTATCTATGTCTACAAGGCAGGCTGGGGCTTTTCAAATCCATGGCCTATTGCCATCCTTACCAAAACTAGGATTATGTTACTCAAGAAGAAGAGCAGGATGGATACTGAGTAGGCAACTTGAAGCTCTCCCTTACTCATTATACAGGCAAATTAAAGCTTAAAATGTTAACCATATGGAGAAGGTAGGTCCTTATATTAAGAAGAGTTTGTATTTCTCCGATCTATCATGACCTCCAAAGTGTTGAATAACTCATCGTTATCATGGTCTCACCAAATAAATATTGGTGTGAAGACAAACATGCTTTAGATAAATGATAAACCAAATTTAAAGAGATTAAGTAGTGTCGCTGTCACAAGTCTGTCTTACCCTACATTCGAGTACTATGTATTACGCCACATGTCACTGTAGGAAAAGTTTATGTTCAGTGACAATATTGACAGCATATTTCTCTCCTGCCAAGGGTCCAGCCAGGGGTCATGAGCAGAACCCATTTTTGCAGATATCTGGTATGTGCCTGATGTTTATTAAGTGTGTAAAGACTGTCTAGCTGCCTTTCTAAGAATCTTAATGGACATCACACGAACATCTTTTACTGACTATTTTAAGATTTAGTAGCCATGGAAATGTTTTATCTCTGGGGGTCTTGTTGACTCAGAATTTCCTGGGAAAATCCTAAACAACTCCTACTCTAATTTTAGTAGCTACTGAGGGCTGAAAAAGCAATGGAGGCCTGGAACATGTGGTGAGGGATAGGAGACTCCAAAATGTGAAATTGAGAAAGATTATTCTCTAAGTCATGTCACTTGGGTGGGTACTCATAATTTAGAGAGGCGGTTTCTTGTCCCCATCCTCTGTGGCAGATTCTTTGCTTCACATCCTTCTCTATCCTCTACCCAGATTTCTCCTACTACCCACATGACCTTATCTAAAAATAACACAATGGCACAGACCAGAGCATCCCACGATGGCAAGACAGGCATCACAAGACAAGGCCCCAAAACATCACTCGAGTACCTGGATTCACAAGTGTCCAACTCAGAGTATCACATCATCCATTTCAAACTAGATTAAAGAAACACAAAAACTTCATCGTCTTGTTTAAACAAAATGTCTCAATAGCTTTTAACAAAAAATGATCCTATTACTTCAGGAAATGATGCACTATTGCAAAATAAAGCTGAACCAAGGCTATCTATCTATCTATCTATATCTATCTATCCAGCTGTCTGTCTCATGTATGTAGATCAGTAACATTCAAAAATGATGTTAGGATCTGCATTTATATAAACATAGATACAGATATAGACATAAATATATGGAAGTTATCGCATAAATACATGTGTGCATGCACATATATGTTATATGCATATATATGTTATATATTTCAAATCTAGATAAATCCTCAGGTAACTGAATAGGAAGTGTTTCTGGATAAATTTCAACTTACTGAAGACCCCACAGTCTTTTATTTACTTAAGCATCAAATTAACAGAACAGGTAGCACCCTAACTACAAGTGTCAATGACTTGTCTGTATGTGCAGTGTGGCCCAGTGGCCAACTGTAAGCTCTCTTCATTGCTTTCTTGAATGAAGAACCCAAGAGCTGATGCTCTGTTCTTGGCTCTTCTGGTCATGTTTTAATGCTGTCTCCTTTAATGAGTGTTAAAATGCAATAGCTATGTACATCGGGGTAGAATCTATTGGGTCATCCTTCTTTGACACTTTCATTGGAGAAGAATCCATTGGATCTTCCTTGTTTAATTTTTCACTTTTATATCATATATTTATAAATACGTTCATAGAAGAATGCAGGCATATTTCATGTGCCACACTGGGTATACCTGCTGTACAGGGCGTCAGCAACCACCACCCAGAAAAGAAGCAATGTTCAACTAGGCTGTAAGGGACTACATTAAATAAACACCAAGATGACAGACCGTAACAGTGATTCACTGTATAATTGCTAATGGGCTGTACATTGTCTGTTATTCCCATAGTGACACCGATGAGTCAAATTAAAGGATCAGGGAAGTTAGATTTGTGTGTCACCTTAAACTGAAACATATTTCAAAGCACCACTTAAACATAATGGAAGAATACCTAGATACCGTCATCTGCTGGCATGCGGCGTGAAGCCAGGATAGATGGGCAGTCAGCTGCAGTGGGAACTAATGATGGCCAACTCAGCAGGGAATGAGCTGGGGGCCTGGCATTCATCAAGCTGCAGGAGAAGGAGACAGCACTGACAGTCCTGCTTTCAACGGCTGACCAGGGGAAAAGTTCTTCTATTCTTATGAACCCAGATCTTACAGCAAGAGTCCCTTTGTGCACCAGTATCATTGCAGTGGTCAGGAGCATCAAGATACCGGAAGTCATCCTCTCTCAAACCTCCCTCCCTCCACTGTTCTGCATGCACCCCTAGAATCCTCAGGCTACTCGTGAGGCATAGCTCTTGGCAGAAGAAAATCAATTAGTTGTTCATATTTCAGAGTGGTAACACCTACTTTTCTTTTTTGCTATGAACAATGATTTGGAGGTGGCTTGCCTGCACTAAGATCTTCTGGAAATTTCCCCTTAATGTACTGGTGGGAGGCGAGGCCCTTGATCAGCATGGTGAGGCTCTTGAAAGGAATCCATGCCTTTCTCACAAGAGCCTTTAAGCAAGTCAGCACCCCATGCTTTGCTCTTTTTGCTCACCTGTTTCATTCTGCTTTCTCTTCTGCCTTGAAGCAGCACACAACCCTCACCAGATGCTGAGCTGATGCTAGCGTCCTGGTTTTAGATATCTCACTCTCTAGACCTATGAGCCCAAAAAACTTGTTTTCTTCATAAATTGACTAGCCCCAAGTATTCTGTTGCAGCAACACACAATGACCTAGGACAATGTCCAGCAATGCTTTTCCCCCCTTTGGGCATCTGTTCTCCTATCCTGATAAAAGACTTTTCTCATGACACAATTCCAGAACACAATGCTAACTCATTTAGAAAGCAGGCTAGTAATTTATCTCGCTGGACTCGCTCCCAAGCTTGCTGACCCATAAACTCTGTCCATCCTTCTCCAGTCGGATCTTCACCAATGAGCCCAGTAGGAAGAAATTTTACTCTTGGTGCCTCGGGACTGCGCTTTGATTCTGTTCTCATTCCTCTCTTGCATTTCACTTTGTTTGCTCTACCCATCGTTTCCCTCCTGCATTTTTGCTTATTCACAGTGACCGCCCATTCAGCTGATTTACTGTTACACTCTGTACCTATGCAATGGTTCCTAAACAGTTGCCCGTGTGCGATTAGTTGCCCATAAAAGTGTTCTTTAGAGAGCATGCGTGCTAACTCCCAGCTGATATCAGATGCACTAACTAATCAGTGGGGGTCTAATCCAACGTGCATAGATGCTGCTGCATATAACTGTGGATCATATCTGTCGTGGTCTAGGAGCCAGAATGGGCAGTGGTCTCTATGTGGGTAGAGCCCTCTGTCAAAGAATCCTGAGACCTTCTGCTCCCCCAATCCCAACTTTGAACCTAGACAACAACCGCCGGTCTAATAAAATTATCACTAAAGCCATCAGCAGGAAGATTAAGGTAGTAATAAATGACCTAGTGTGTGTACACATTTGCATATTAATAGGAGTCATGTGGTGATCTAATAGCTTCATGCAAATGAGTGCTATCAATAGTGGAATTAGGCTGTCTTGGGCAGATAATGGAATCTTCTAATTCCTCTGAAGGCCCTTGGCAGAGACAGCTATCTCTATGATAGCCAGAAGGATGCTTACCACAGAATCCTATTTGTGTGTGCTTATCAGGCTCCAGCAAAAGATGAAACTTGAGATGACCCTATCCTAGATAGCTGCTCTAAGAGAAGACAGAAGAAGGGTAGATAAATGGTTAGAAATCCAACTTGGTCTTCATATCAAAACATGACTCCACCTTGTAGAAACAGTGGACAGTGTGTGGTATTCTGGTAGGATTCTGAGAAGGGAAGCACATCCTTGGGAACTCCGGGAACTTCATCTGTCTGCATGCTGCATCTTCTGAATCATTCCCTTTCCCTCATTAGTTTTAAACTTCACCTTCCTGCCTCTCAAGATTACTGCTATATCTCAAAATGACAACAGTCTGTTGCCTGTAGACCTAAAGACAGTCGCTCCTCTGCCCCTCTACATGGAAATTTGAAGGACCATGACATCCTTCAAATCAGACTGTGTTCCTGCTCTCTCCAAGTCCTTTGTGCCCAGGTGGTCTGTGTAGAAGTTACTCACGTGTAACAGGAGAAGAGTAACTAAGACAGACTTGATAGATGTCTACTGAATGAATGGATGATTCCAAAATAAATGAGAGGCAGACTCATGATAGTCAAATAAATGTCCAGGCTCTGGAGCCAGGTGGCTTGGGATCCGATTATAAAGGACACTCTTGGTCATCTGGCCAAAAACAACTACCCATCTTCTCTGTTTCTTGGTTGAACAGAAATGGTAATGCACGGGGACACAGAAACAACAAAATGACCCTCAAGATTTGGAGGCAGATTTATTTACATCAGCAGGCAGTGGTCATGATCATTCCCAAAATACTGGGCCTCGAAGGCTCAGGAAGGGAGGCTTTTATAGGATCGTCAAAAAGAAGTACAAAGGCAGACTATTTGGCTGTCTTTGATTGCTTCTCACAACACGAATCACAGTGACCAGCTCTGTCTAAGAAACAAACACCAGAAACTGTAACTGAAACTCTTACCTGAGCAACTAACAAAACTGAAGCATACTGACAGGGGTTAGGGGAGGAGTTTTCTCCTGCAATTATGGCCCCCATGTCATAGGCTTGGTATATGAATTTGATACATTAATCCTGCTAAAGTACTTGAGTAAACTATGACATCTAGCAAGTGCTTGTCTTAGTTACTCTTCTCTTGTTACTGGGACAAGTACCCGATACTCCAAGTGAAGAAAGGAAAGGTATATTTAGCTCACAGTTCCTGGAGGTTTCAGTCCATACTCAGCTGGCTCCAAGGAAGAGTGGCACAGGGCAGAGGGCAGCCTTTGATGGCGGTGACAAAGAGCAGGAGAACAAAGGGAGAAGCAGCAGCAACAACGGCTACAGAGAAGTCTGCCTCCCTCAAGTTGCGATCAGGCTATCTGCCCTAGGCTGGGCGTGGCACTCACACCCTTAGTCCCAGTGGGGTCTGGAGTCAGTCACAAATTCTAGGAGTCCATCCCATGACTGCATGAGGCTTTCAGGGCACAACTAGACACACATCATAGCGGCGCTCTGTATTACTAGTACAGAAAAAGGCTTTTAATTATGACGTGGATGTCAAAGTCAGAGGATTTGACTGGATTTCCGAAGGATACTTGGAATCAAAATCTGCAACGTATACCCCTGCTGTATGCCTTGGCACTGTTCAGCACAGTGTCTGAAGAAGAGCTCTTTGTTGAGGTTTTCCACATAACAGTGTTGCTAGAGTTGAAGCAGAGATATTAAGAGCAGATATCTGATGAGTGGTCTCTCATTTTCCCGCTTCTCCCCGCTCGTTCTCCAAGTCCCCTCCTCTTCTCTCTCTTCCTCTATTTTCCGTTTCTACCCCTTGCATATTCTTCCATCTCTTAGTCCATCCCCGCCTTCCACCTCTCACCTGTCGTGCTTTTCCACTCTTACCCTAGAGGCTTCCTCACTTCCCCAAATGCTTCTAGAAACATTACGGTTGGTTTCTGTCTGAACTTTTAAATACCACACAAATTTTGATATAGATAGAAGTTATAAATCACTCTCCACCACCCAGAGCTTTTAGTCCAAATGAACCTGCTAGTAAAATGTCAGGGACAAAGGAAAATTAGTGCAACTGAAGCCCTCAAAATCATTTTGCTCTTGTCCTAAAGAATGTCCTTGTTGTGCTTTCTTATCAAAGGTTTGTTGCAGGGCAGGGGAGATAGCTCCAAGGCTGCCTGCCTGGAAAGTGCCAGGTTGTGAGTTTGAACCTTGGAACCTTGGTCCCACAAAAAAAAAAAAAAAAAAAAAAAAATTGTTACACAACTGAGTATAAAGCAAAGAAAGGAAGGAAGGAGGCCATTTCTGAGGCTTTGTGTACCTCACCCTGGCCACCCGAATGCCACAGGGTCCAAGGTAGACAGGCTCAGTTAGCTGGGCTCCTGACGCCTTTCCTCCATGCGTGAAGCCCAGAGTGAGCTTCTAGGAAAAGCTGGTTTCAGAGGTTGTGATCTCACTGTGCCCAGTTGCCACGCCAACTTCCTCCAACATGCTAAAGGGTTGCGGGTGGGATTTTGGCCAAGATGCGCTTAGAGATGCTTTTGGTGTGCAAATTGTGATTATGTTGTCCTCTTGCCACCTTGTAATCATGGAGGTCTTATTTAACAGCAGCACTGCCTTAGTAATCTTGCAAATTTCCCTCCAAGGGGTCCAGTTTAGTCCTGGACTCTTTGGATGCAGAAATAATGAGAAAACGTGCCCCCCCACACACAAGAAGCAGAGACCATGAAGGCACTGCCCATCTGGAGCAGGTTGGATGGGGGTGTTGCTTTCTAGAGAGAGAAGTTAAAGTGACAAAAGCTCATGCCCTTCTCTGTCTGTCCTCTCAACAGCTGACCCCTCTGCTATTTTGGGGGGATGTAGCTACCTCTTTCCCTAAAAGTCAAATCAAATGTATGTCCTGGATCCTACTGCGAACCAAGCAGGTGACTCCTGCCAAGGCAGGAAAAGAAAGGGGCACGATCAGCTCCTACCTCTGACTCTCCTTCATTTCCCTGAGCTCACGCTTTCCCTCTTCCTGTCACTGGAGATGTTATTTATCGATCCTGCTGACAGCGGCAGTAAATAGAGCCCGGGCTGTTTTACATCGCTGATGAGAAGGCAAGCTCCATAACTCATCAGGCCCAATCCGACTCCCCATCAGTCCTCTTCCTCTTTTTCTCTTCTGTATCTCATTACAGAAACAGGATTAATACACATGGACAGAAGAGAAATGAGTCCAGCTGCTCTTTGGGCTTTGGAGGGGAGGCAAGCACCCTCAACAGTTCCTTAAGAAAATTGACGGATGGGGCAGTCATGCTGTCGTCTGTCTGCAAACCCTCGTCGAGGCCCATTAGCTACGTGCTGATTATAATAGACTGGGGAGGGCGAGGCCTCACACAGCTGGCCTGACCTGAGATGTGGGCCTTAGGGTAGGGAAACAGAGCCCCCCTCCCTTCTTCCCTCACCTGGCTTCACAGCTTGCAGGCCATGGGCCTAGTTCTTGAGCAGTAGAACTAGCAAGGCCTCTGCTCTTGCAAGGCCTATTTTACTAAGATTTAGGGGGCAAATGGGAACTAAAATAAACATGCATTTACCTTAAAGTTGAATGTAAATAGGCATGAATTTTAATGAGAAACTTCAAAGAAATTTCATCTATTATTATGATACGCTCCTTGAGCTATTCTTCACACCTTCAGTGACAGGCAATCTCTCTGTCCCTGATTTGGGGCCTTCTCATAAGAAATACTCAACAACTAGCCCGTCTCTTTATCCTGTTCTCCCAAAAGCACCCTGTCTCTGGAATTCATCATGAAACTGTGGACAAGGATCCTATGTTAGAGGAAGGGGCTTGTGGATAGATTGACTGAAGGATGCTCACTGCAAGATGATTTTCCAGCCACAACCCTTTTTAGCTGGACCTCAGGTCAAGCATTAATTCTCCCCACCCCCACCCCAACTCTGTCTCCTCTATGAAACTAGCATTGTGGTACCTGCTTGGGTCTCTGTGAGCATCCAATGGAATGCAGAGGAGAACTGTTGGTTAATTTTTGTAAATGGGATTTTTTGAGGTGTTAAAACACAATGAGCATTGATTTTGGGTAGCAGGCCCATCTGAAGGGTGTGGGAAACCCATACATATTATAAATGGTTCCATCAAGTGGACCTCAATCTGAGGCACCTACCTACTAGCTTCATTAGGGCCAGATGCTAGAAAATGCAAAGGCTAAAGTTAACTCTGATCTAAGGAACTCAGTGTCTGTCAGAACATTAAACAAATGCTTCTAAGGCCTGTAACTAGACAGCAATAGAAAGTAAGACGAGCCAGTCATGGTGTGTTTTCAGTCCTTGTGGTAAAAAGACAGATAAGCCAAGACTGGTTGAAAATGCCTGTAGTGCCAGCACTCTGGGAGGCTGAAAAAAGAGGGTCACAAGCTCCAGCCACACCGGGACATCTTGCCAACTCGGGAAGACCCTGTCTTGAAAAACAAGACACAAACTTTTATAAAGCCTGAGGAAATGCCGGGCACTGTTCTAAAACAATCTGAGTTATCTTCTCTAAATCACATAATAAAAATATGCTATTCAACTTCACTTTTTAATTAAAGAAATAAAAGAAATTTCCTTCATTTTCTAACTGGAAAATTGAGGCTTAATGAGATAAAAATAAAAATAAAACCTGTCCAGGATCTGACAGCATGCGGAGCCATCTTTGTTTGATTTTATGGTCACATTTTATAGTGGATCTTTGGTCACATGGGTAGGGCGGTGCTCAGCAGCTCCCATTCATGGACACAGGGATCCCTACATGTCTCATTCTGTCTCAGTCTCTTCATTTCAAAATAGATTTGACCAGGCCGGCCAGATAGCTCAGGGGAATAAAGGGACCACTTAGGCAGATGCAGGGACCGGAGTTTGATCCCGGGTGTTCAGTGACTGTCTCCCCCCAAGAGCACACGGAGCTGATGATTGAGACAGGGCATGGTGACGCATGCCTGGAATCCCAGTGCTTAGCAGGCTGAAAACAGGAGGATCAGTACAAGTCCTATCTGTGCAAGGAGACTCTGTAGATCCTGTAATAAATACATTTTTTAAAAAATAGATTGATTTAGGGCCAGGGAGATAGTTCAGCGGTCTAAGCACCTGTCTAGCAAGTGCAAGGACCCAAGTTTGGCTGCAGGTACTGCATGCCATACCGGCCCCAGGCCCCTGGGTGCACTAGCCACCAAAAGCAGGCATGGTGACACACGCCCGTCATCACAACTCTGGGGAGGCTGAGACAGGAGAATCAGTGCAAGCTGCCTAACAGACTCTATACCAAATAAATAAATGAATAAATAAATAAATAGTTTCTTTAAAAAAATAAGATTTAAATATGTTAAATAAAATTAAGTTAGATCAAGTCAATTCTTGGATTCTTGGATTCTAGACATCTTTGCGAAATGGGAGAATGGCAGCTTGAAACTTCCACTCTGCTAAAACTTGAAATTTACTCTAAATGGAACAATGAAAGGGTCACTGCGAGATACACGCCTGAATCCAACCATTGCACTGGAGAGGCTGAAAACAGGAGGGTCAGTGTGAGTCTGAGTGATGCAGTGAGCCAGTACCAAGCACACTGAAAAGAAGAAAGAGAGAGAGAGAGAGAGAGAGAGAGAGAGAGAGAGAGAGAGAGAGAGAGAGAGAGAGAGAGAGAGAGAGAAGCAAAGAAAGAGAACAATGAAAAGTGTCAGCAAGCTCTGGCTTGTTTCATTTGTCTCTCAGGAAATGCCATCTTTCATTTTGGACAAATAAGGATAGGATGAAAACACCCATAACTCATCCAGTGCTTCCAAATAAACACTGAAAAGCTATATTTTTTTTACTTACAAAATATATAAGCATGTGTATAATCTGTAGTGATAGGTAATGCATATTGATATGGTATACAAGTACACAGTGAACAATATTAATACATCCATGACCATACAAACACTGGTCATTACTTTTCATTGGTGATATTAATACTTTTGAATTTTACGCCAACCCATTTTTTTCTCCTATATTTAAAAATCCCATACTCTTTTCTCCTCTTTAAAGTTGCTGTTCCATGCTTCCCAGCTATTTCATAGTTCCTAACTTTGCTTAAAAGCATCTCTAATTTCTCACGTTCAAAAGTGGATTGCAAATGAAGTTTAATATGGAATGTTTTGTACCAAGGAAAACTAATGCCTCATTTTCCCCCCTAATGAATGCCAAAATCATCACAGAGTCAAGCCTCATGAATAATGTATATCATCCAATTAAGTGCAAATGCTGTTCGGCTCTTGCCACGGGTATGTGACGCCAGTTTGGGCCTTAGAATGGGCACCGAGGCTGGGGGAAGGAAGCGGGCTTGAGAAGGCGGGTGTGGTTGGGTGTAGTGTGCCTGACAACGAAGCCCCCACAACCTCTACTGTGTTCATTACATCCTGGGCGTTAAACCACCCATGCTTGAGTCCATAGAGATGTGAGAATTTTTCCAGCCATAAATAGAATCCTCTCAAATGTCTAAATCTCCAACCCTGCTTCTTACTAGAGAAGGAACTCCAGTTGGTCACCCTGTCCTCTGCTTGCCAAACTGTCAGTTCTAATTGGCCAGCAGACACCCCTGTACCCCCCTGGTGTGGTGCTGCTTCAGATGGGCAGCCTCTAGAGGCCTCCTCGAGAAGGAAGCCGCAGCCGTGACTTCGTGGGTGGCTTGTTTTCTTGCTTTAGCTCGTAATCAAGATGCTCTTTTTAGCTTGCTGAATTGGGTGGATTTTTGACCCACTGCTATCAAAACCACAGAGCCAGGGAGATCTAACACCAAGGCACCCTCCCAGAAAAGGGGTTGCTTTCAGATCTCTGAGCCTCAAGGACCTCATCAGAAATAGAAGATGGTGACAATTGTTGTACAGGGGCAGGGGAGAGACTGCTTAACTAAAAACATTATTTTGTGTACATGGTGAAGAGCCATGCAAATGTTAGCAATTACCCTCTTTGCTCTGAGTGTATAGACATCCTCTCAGCTTCATGGCTGGACACAGCAAACCTCCAGGGCTTGGGCTGGCTTGATCTTGATTAATGTTCTTCATAAAAATATTCATCCATCAGGGTTTCCATTTGTAGCGCTTAGTTGTGCCAAGTAACAGCGAGACAGTGGTTTCTTAAAATTATGCCGTCTAATAATGAATGCTGGAGACCATTTTTTTTTCTTTTTTTCAGGCTGAAATCTCTTCTTATAACTCAGGGCTGATGAGTGCCGCCCTACATTTCTCGATGGATCCAATTTAACACCAGACGAAGCAGTGACTCAGACTAACTTAAATATCTCAAGACGAGCTTCACCTTTTCCTCTGAGGCCGTATCAGTTCAATTGCATAAGTGCAAATTTATTGAAAGTGGTTTGGTGCTTAGCTTTTCTCTATTGGCAGTAATGGAGTTTAAATTTATAGCAGGCTGATGAATTTCAGATAAGAGAACCATTACCTTACAACAACATTAAGGAAAAATATATAACTCCGATTGCTGAACCTTGTATGTGTATTGTTTGAATGAGGGGAGATGGATGAGGTAGGCTGACATTTGCAAATGCAGTTCCTTTCCATTCTTACCGCTCTAGCCCAGGAGTTTGAAAGCATGGCATATTCTAGCAAGGGCTCGGGATAGCAATGCATTACAAATGCTTTATAGCAAAATAGGAGGAGGAGGAGGAGGGGGAGGAGGAGGAGGAGGATATGACCTAAAGGAGAGGAATTTTTCTTTCTCTTTAGTGATATTATTGAAGGTGCCTTTTGGCAACATACCAAGGCTGTAACAGGCCTTGGGTCATTCGTATGGCACTTGTAATATGCCTCTCCCACAGGTTATTTTCCTTTTACTACAGGCTTTGTCTTCCTACCAGGTGGGACTCTGGCAACATAGGCATTAAAATGAAGCATGCTTCAGAGAAGTACGGAGCATCCTGGACTTCTCCACTGTCTTGGTGCTCTAGGTATGTGGAAGCTGAAACACAGGAAACATTGCAGCAGGGCTACGGAAGTCCTGTCATAGCACATGAACTCTTGATGTGAAAGCACACGGTATTCTCATGCTTTCCATAAGGTGTTAGCAATTGATAAAGCAAGGATTAAAGACAGTATTTTTCCATACAGGAACTCAACTTTCTGGTTATGTAATAAACTTTATTTTCCCTTCCAATTTTGGAGTTACAACCCAGCAGCTATGTGAATAGCTTCATGTGATGATAAAGTCTGACCATGATATCTTTTGTAGCTTTGTGGAGCTAGCACCCTGCCTTTCTATTATCCCATTTCTATCCCATTCCCCCATAAGTAACAATCACATAGGTAAGTGTTTTTTTTTGTTTTTGTTTTTGTTTTGGTTTTTTTTTTGTAAGTTTAAAAGAATGATAAGTCTGGGGCCTACCATACTGTCCCCATCCCTGGGGCATGCTGAGCCAGCAATTGAAACTGGACATGGTGGCATGCCTGTAGTTCCAGCTCTTGGGAGGCTATAAACAGGCAGATCACTCCAAGTCTGATCTAGTAACGAGACCCTGAACACCCTGTAGACCCTACTGTAAAAAAATAGAAGAAAACAAAAAATAAATTAATAAAATTTTTAAAGAAGTTTTAGAAAGTATTTTGTCCTTGGGCAAGATTTTTCTGTGTCTTATGCTCTTGGCCTATAAGATAGCCACATATGGATCTCAAGGGCAGATAAAGGTCAAGCAATTTCAGAGCTGCAGTGGTCCAAGATGGATTCCAGTTTCAAAAGCAAGCAGAAGAGGGCTGGTTCTTGCTGCTTTCCATGGACAGAGCCTCTCCATGCAGCACCTCCAAGGAAAATGCTTTTGGGCTGGTTTCAGTGCAGTCCTCTCTCAGGCTGAGCAGTATCTCTCCTTTGAGTACTATGGGCTCTGTGGAGTGAACCAACCACTGCTCTCCCTGAGGATGAGAAGAAATCAGACAATAGGGCATTTCATTTCCATTCATCCCTTTGTGTTTCTGACAGCACACCTAGCTGAAAGGATTAAACAATGAAACTGCCTCTGTTATTGTTAACACCACAACCTTTGGTTTTCTCTGAGTACCACAGGCTGGGATGGAGGAGAAAACTTACCAGGTCCTCCTGTGTCCGCAGTCACTGCACACATAGGGTCACTTCTGTGTGGCTTACGCTCTCTTCTGCAATACCACAGGAAGCCTAGCCCTTAAAATGCAGTTAGATTTAAGAGAAAAACCTCAGCTTTCTGTAAATAACAACAGAGGGATTTGAGCTGAATGAGACATTCATTTTGAGGTTACACATGCAGCACATTTGAAAACAAAAAAGAGCTGAATTCAGTTAGTGAGTCATTTATTTTGAAAAGAACCAGCTATTAGCTGAATTCTGCAAAGTCTGAGTGAAATTAAATAAGCAAACAACTTGATGTTTTGCCAGCAGCTTTCTCAACTAACAAATGGCTTTTGGTGTGGCCCAGTCTTGGAGCAGCTGCTAGCGTCATTCTGGCTGAAGCGAGGAACTATGGGTCATTGTTATGGAAGCTCAATAGAACAGACCCACAGGAAGCAGGCGGCCATTGGTGGAGAACAGCATTTCAGCAACAAATGGTAGAGCAGCGGCCAATGCAGCTCCAAAGATGTTAATTAGACTTCAGTTTGGAGTCTTTGCGCCTCGTTCTCTTAGTTTGTTTTCTGAAGAAAAGACAATCGGCACGAGCAGACTAATAAAAATAAAAGTAACAATAACACCCCATTTTTTCATGCACTCACACAACCTTAAAGGTGAGAGAAAACGAGAGACAATTTAACTCAATTATTAGCTCAGTTTCCTTGTTTTACAGATGAAGGGAGTGAAGCAGGTAGGGAGAACTCCGCTGGCTTCCTGGGGCTTAGATTCCAGCTCGGTTTCTTTGTGTGTCTCTGAGCTTCTGGATGAGGAAGAACAGATTACTTTTTTTCTGGCCCCATTTTTAATTTTTCCCAAAACTCATAAAATATCATTACAGTGCTTTTTAATTTTTTCTGAAAGGCAGGAAATCGTAAGATTGATAAATAGTTTAATGTGAACCTGATGGCTTGATTAATTAATCACCAAGCTGAGGAACCACTACAATGCATATGTCAATTCAGACTATTTTCGGGAAATGATTTGAATCAATTGTAATGAAATTGAGAAATTTAGGAGCCGCTTTCTGACTTCCCAATGACAGGGCTCATATTTAACTCAAGAGACGTGACAGTTAATGACAACATAAAAGTGCCATGAATTATTTTCCAGACCATGGGAAAATTATGCATCTCCCCCATTGAAGCAGCTCTCTCAGCTCATCAGCATGAAAATAAACAGCCTTAATCACAAGCTAAGAAATCTATGATGCTGTAAAAAATCTAGCTTCCTTTTGAAACAAACAAAGACCATAATCCTTGCTGATAATTGCAATATTTCACAACCTCTTCCTTAGCACAGGGTGATAGATGAACTTAGTGTGACTGACATTACAACCAAAAGCCTATGGAAAAAATTTATCGTGGATTGTCATTCTTCGATCCAATTACTTTAAACCCTTAAAAGAGGTAGAGTTTAATTTTTCTTTGCTGCTTTAATTCATGGAGTGAGTTTCCCAGCACCTTTTATATTCGGAAGGGCTCGCTTTGTCTATCTTGCCATAACTTTTCATTTGAAGCCAGACTTTAAGGTAATTTAAAGTTACATTTCGCTGTAACAAGACAATTATTGTGTGTTAATGAAATATCAATGGAAAGAGCACTGATCAATATTTAATCTAATTAAGGTGTGTACCAAGCAATATTACTATGTAATTAACTCAAAACAGCAGAAGGGATGCATGCATGTTTAAATTTTTATTAATATATTTGTTAAGAATTTTTAGATCATGCTGTTTTATGGGCTTACTTGAGAGATATAAAATTAAAATGTTTGTCAAGATGCTACTGGAGCAGCTATTAAATGTGGCTCTTAATCATCCTAACAGTCCTTAAGGTTCTCAGCCCATTCTAATAGTCTCACTGATGATGAAAGATGGTTTTGCTACAAATGAGAGTCCGTGTATACAACTGGACTGAAATCATGCTTTTTTTTCTTTTCTTTTTTTTAATGTTCCTATATTGTTTTTTCAAAGATGTGGAAAGCTTGGATTATCTTCAATATTTTAAGAACATTCTTCAAAGAGCTAAATTAGCCTAATAGATATAGATATAGATATAGATATAGAGATAGAGATAGAGATAGATGGAGTTATAGATATAGATATGGATATGGATATACATATACATATGCATATACATATACTGGCCAGTAAGTATCTTTGGATTCTTTCAATGTATCTCATGGGGTTTTTGATATCCCAGCTTCACAATTTTTGGTGAAATTCATTTCTACTTGCTGGGGCAGGGGTAGAAGCTTTGCTGGGATGACTCTTATCTTAACCAAGGACCACTTTTATTCTTACAATCCTCAGACCTCTACATGTGCACAGGTACAATCTGGGAAAACACGCAGAGGGGAGACCAGAGCTCAAGTTCAGGTGCAAGCCATGGAGTGGGGAAAATAGCCTCAACAGTGCTGTGGCATGCATATTCGCGCTGAGTGAAGGTCAAGAATGACTTCCAGGTCATAAGCTGATTCCTGAAATCCCTCAAGCAAGTTCAGCCCCTGTACCAGGCTCCTTAGAGCTGCCCATTGCCAAGTACAAGGAAATGTGATTAGACGTTGTCCCTGTGGTCCCCTCTAGCTGTTGGGATGCTCAAACACAAGAGACTCAGTGATACAAGTAAGTGTGCAGAGATTGAATCTGGTACCATCATGATTTTTATTACAAAGACTCTTGTTGCTTCCTTCAATCTTACCATTCTATTGTGGAAAAAATATAGAGCTTGTGGGGACGATTTACTGTTCTCCGCCATGCTTAGCATGCTGTCTTGCATAAGTGGTGGGCTGGCATTTCTACAACTTTATCCTGATGAGTGACGGGGGCGAGGGATAACTCACGCTCAAAGTCCCCAGCTTGCCTGTGAGTGATGACAACGACTGAGCTCAGTCATCATAGATTATACACATCATATATTTTTCTCCTCTCTCTTGAGAAGGACTGCACGTGACAGTTACAAGAGATGAAAACACCACCAAAGTGTGGTATGAAGCTTCTCTAAATAGAAGTAAGCTTTTAAATACTGCTGCATGGCTGTGTTGGTAACGAAGTCATTGACATGGGCAGGACAAACTAACTAATCAGGACAGCAAAGAATGACCACCTTCCCTCTGGTTTTCCATCTCAGCACTGCACTGGTCGGAAATATCTTAAGGCCACCATTCTTCACATATTATAAATCTTTTATAGCTCGATGGCTTCTATGCCAAAGCAACTGATAAGGGAATTGGGGGCAAGATGGTAAGAGCTCTTTGTTCTGTACAGGCTCCTGTCTGAATTCAGTCTGATGAGCAGGGCAGGCAGTGAGGGTGTTGGGTGCCCGGCCAGACAGCCAGCTCTTAGGGTAACACTGCACCTGCCTTGCTGCACGCTGCCCTCTTCTCACTCCCAGCACAGGAATGGCAAGTGCAAATCCTGGAATTTGCTGATCATTGTCATACCAGAACTGAAAACTGAAAGGTCCTTTGTCGAGAAATGAAAAATGAATCTTTAACCTAAAGCAAGAGGTTGGGGGAGAGACTTTTGGGCTAAGACAAAGCCCACAGGTATCTATGTAGGAGAGGCTTGTGGTATAGTGACTTCTAGTCTGGGCATAATAAAACTGTCCTCATTGGTCTGTTATATTACTCTCAGCTTTTTCCTCTAAAAGAAAAGTGGCTCTTTATTTTCTCTATCACTTTTGAGCCTTTCATTTTTATTATCAGTTTTATTGAGACATATTTTATGTATAAAAAATCATCAACTTTAAATGTACAGTTCTACGAGTTTGTCATATATATGTGGACAGCTAGATAAAAATAGACAGGCCTATAACAACAATCAAGATTTAGCACAATTTCATTACCCCCAAAGTTCCCTCTTGTGCCTTTTCTTTCCATCTTTCCCCCGTTTCAGGCCAGGGCAACACTGAATTATTCACTGTCATTCTAGTTTCTTGTCATCTGGACTTTGACTTCAATGGCATCTTGCAACAATGTGGTCTTTTACCTTGGGTTTCTTTACCTTGTATAATGCTTTTAGACTCTATGGTGTCACTAATTAATTAAGCCCAGAGTTTGTGCTTATGTCTATACTTCATAGAATTTCTCCAGTTGATTAGCTACCTATGTTTGTCCATTAACCAACCCATCAGGCTTTGGTTTTTTGGGTTTTTAACTATTACAATAGAGTGGATATAAAACACTTGAGTACAAATCTTTTAGCAAACACATTTTAAACTTCCTTCAATATTCAGAAATGGGAATATTTAATTGACTGTGAACAGTATGTTAACTGCCTTAGAAACTGTCTTGTATTGGTGTTCACACAGCAGTATGTGAGAATCCTAGCACCTCGTGTCTCCATCAACACAGATATTTATTGTTTTTCTTTTATCTGTTCTGGTGGATATGCAGCAGAATTTTATTCTGGTTTTAATTTCCATTTCCATTTTAGAGATATTTACCATCTTTTCTTTATCTAGTCATATATTCTAGATATATGACTATAATATTTAAAAACCTGATAGAATCCTTACCTTTATTTTAAAGAGCACTTTAAATATTTTAGGGTAAAAGTCTTTTCATTCTCAAGTTTCCATATTGTCTTACTCTTCTCTTGTTGCTGGGTCAAATACCTGACACTCAAATTAAGGAAGGAAAGCTTTATTTAGCTCACAGTAACTGGAGGATCCGGTCCATACTCAGCTGGCTCCAAGGCAGAATAGCACGTGGCAGAAAACAACTATTCAAGGTGGCAGCAAAGAACAAGAGGGAAAGGAGGGGAGCAGCCGCTCAGGCAGGTAACTTCTCTTCCTTCCATACAATGAGATGCAAATCAGCTCCTCCAGGGGAGGTGCTACAACCACAGCCACACCCACAATAATCAATTACCTATTCCAGAAGCTGCCCCATGACTGTATGAGGCTTTGGGGGGACACCTATACACAAACCATAACACATATTTCTTAATTTTGTTGGTCAATTTCATTATTACTTTTGTTTTATGGTTCATAATTTTTTATAGCCTATCAAAAAAGCTTTTCCTTACCCAAGATCACAAAAATGTGCTGTTATTTTTTCTAGAAACTACAGTTATAATCCCCCCCTTTTTTTTAATTTTAGAGAAGGATCTACAGGATGTTTAGGGTCTCACTACTAGATTGGACCTGTAGTGCTCCACCTGTTTATAGTCTCCCAAGAACTGGAATTACAGGTGCACTGCACCATGCCCAGTCTCAACTGCTGTCTCATGTTGCCCCAGAGGCAAGGCTGGCACAGCTGGCCCAAGGATCGAGCCCCAGGCCTCTGTGCCCACTTGCAGGTTCTTTACTCCATTGAGCTATTTGGTTGGTCCATTGTTGTAATTATGATCTGTATTTCCCATGACCCAAGATGATTCTCTTATTATATATGGTGTGAGATAAGGTTTGTTATTCATTTCTTTCCCCAGGGAAGTGCAGTTATTTTAGCATCCTTTCTTGAAAAGAATTTCCTTTCGCTCATGTCATGTCTGCCAATAATCAATGAAGTGCACAGGTAGTACACAGTTGCTAGACTGTCTGTTTATTCTATGAAACTAGTTGTCATCGAGTTGTTCTCATTGCTATATTTACTGGTAAATTTTGCTAATGGGCTATGTATTACAATGATCAATGTTTGCAAAATAGTTTTGACCATTGTAGCATTTGTTTTTTAAAACATTTTAAAATCAATTTACCAATTCAAAACATTCTGCTGGAATTTTGAAAGGTTGGAGGCTACATTAGATCTATAGATTCATCCTGAAAAAAATTGATGTAACTCTCACTGCTCAATCTCTAGATGCACAAACACTGTAGAATTAATTCTGTCATAGTATTTTACAATTTTAAACATATGGGTCTTATATAGGTTGTCTTATGTTTATCCGTAAGTAGATTATATTTATAACATTATACATAATCTTATTTTATTGCAATCTCCAATTGTTGATCACCAGGGCATAGAAATAGGATGGATTTTCAAATGGCATTATATTGTGCTGTTTAAAATCATTTATTAGTTAATCTAGTTTTTTGTAGTCCTTGGATTTTCTACTTAGAGGATCATGTTATCTGAACATAAGAACAATTTTACAAAAGATTAAGAAAAATATTACAAGAAAAAATAGCTAACGATTTCTAAGACCAAGCATCCACAGTTTGCAAAGGATAAAAGGAAGAAAATACACACACTGCTATAAATGCTACCATGAGCTAGTATAAACACAGCAAGCGCATCTCAGGGAATTAATAGTAAAAAATAACTTTAATGGTAGGGTAATTCTGAGGCAAAGTTATATTATTTCCCAGATTTGGTTAGGGAAATTCAGCCTTATTTACTCCCAGTAGAGACCAGCTTCTTAAATCATCATGTTTTGATTGTTGTATATGTCTATCAGTGAATAAATGGATGAAACGAAGATGCTGTTTATAGAGAATGTACTGTTCTGTCATAAAGAAGGACATGTTTGGGTCATCTGTAGGCAAATGTATGCACCTTGAGACCACAATGATTCTTTTATTCATTTTTTTTTTTTTTTTTTTTTTTAGACAAGGTCTTGCTCTACAGTTCAGGCTGGTCTTGAGCTCACTCTATAGCCCACTCTGGTCTCAAGCTCACAGTGATCCTCTTGTCCCAGCCTCCCAAACACTGGGATTACAGCTGTGCACCACCACAACCACCCTGAGACCCTACTGTTAAGTAAATAAGACACACAAGCTGGAATATTATAGTGTTTCTCTTATAAGAGAAACCCATTAAGTGAACAGCAAGCTCAAAGGTAGATAATAAGAAATAACAGGGACGTAGATCTTGTGCAACTTAGAAAGGGACTACGAGCTTGAACGGAGGAAGGAGGAGAGACAAAAGGTATCCTCTCCTCATAAAAAAATTGTAATTATTATGTGCAGCAAGCACGTACTAATTAAAAAAGCAAAAATTGAAAGAAAAAAAGAATTTAGGTAGAACTAGATTATGTCATCAAAGGTATTAGAGACCACAAAGTAAGGGATCAGTATCTTGAAGAGGCTGAAGAATACGCTTGGAATTTAAAATTCTATCAGCACATATGTTATGCCTAAAGGTAAATCATCTGGATCAGAGGTGATGAATTTCAACCACATCCGAAATCAATCACTTATTAGAGGATGATGGAATGTAGGGAGGAAATATCCAAAAAGAAGCAAAAGTAGGAAAAATTACTAAAGAAGTGAGAAACCACTGTGGTCATTTCTAAAAAAGCGTTTCTTATGAGGGAAAGGAGTGTTAACAAGAATGTGAACTCAGAGGCCAGGTGCTGTCACGCAGGCATCGGTAAGGGCTGGAGGAAAGGCAGAGGAGTGAAAAGTCACTGTAATTTTCACATTGCTCTGCAGGAAATAGAGTTCCTAATTAACTGGTTGTGGACATTAAAAAGTATCAGAATTATAACTAATGATAACATTACTTCACATAGGGGCTGCTTAATGAAATTTTGCCATAATAGCTCTTAAAAATATACCACTTTTTTTTTTTTTTAAAGTCTTTTTAGTATAGGATCTACAGGGTCTCACTAGGTAGATCTGACTCGTGGTGTTCCTCCCGTTTTCAGCCTCCCAAGTGCTGGGATTCTAGGCGCACACCACCCTCAATCCCCATCTCAGCGTTCCCCTGAGGCTTGGAGCCAGCACACTTGCCAGGGATTGAACCTCAGTCTCTGCACCTGTTTAAGCAGTCCTTTGCATTTTTGTACAACTTTTCATTAAAAAAAAAAAGGCACAAGAAAGAATACAATCTAAGATATAGCACTGCAACATTACCGTTTCAAGAAAAGACACATTTGCCAATTTTGTGCACACGCTTTCTTGTCACTGGATATCATATGGATCAAATTTAAGCTGCACGTTATAGCTCAGCGAACCAAAACAGTTTATTTGTGAATGTTGGCCGAGTGAGGAGCACACAGAAAAGCTGCTTCTTCAGCTCAGCGGCTGTTGTGAGCACGCTTTTGCCACTAGTTTCAATAGGGCTTTCAGTTTAAGCTTTGTCTCCTTAAGTAGATGCTTTTATGTTCTCTGATTTTATTGGTAAGAGTTGGAACACAAGAAACAACGTGAAGGCTGGTGAGATAGCTCTGCGGAATAAGCGCCTGCTTTAGCAAGCACCGGGCTGGATCCTGGGTTCTGCATCCTGCGCCAGCTCTGCCTCTGGGGCGCGCAGAGCTAGCACCAAGTCCAAGCGTGGTGGCTCATGCCTGTAACCCCGCACTGGGGAGGCTGAAAACAGGAGGATTACTATGAGCCCGGGCTGCGCAATGAGGCCCTATACCAAATACATAAATGGTGGGGGGGGGGGGGAGAAGCAACATGAACTCAAAAATACGAACTAACTGCAGAATGATGTCATCCCAGGTACCGATTCCGCTCTAAAACGGACAATGTAGAATTTTTCCCATTACAATTGTCAGACATAGGTTTCCTGTGTTAGTTTAGTTTGGACATGTACGGGGTTTGACTATCCGTGGGGAGTTCGCTGGCAAACTCGTGATCAACTTGTTGCACCCAGTTGAAGTGAAGCAGCACGGTCCTGGGTACAGGAGGCCCACCTGAGGACTGATGCCAGCAGCAGAAGAGGCAGAACTAGGAAGTAGTCAAGCTGTGGGAAAGCTGTAGGGAGCTGTTGGAGACACTGTTGGGAGTTGTTGATCCTCTTGGAGAAGCTTGCCATGCTGGCTTTCCTGATGAACTCAGATGTCCTCATTGTCAGAGAAGCTGGGGACCTCACTATTGCTGAGGGAGGCTGTGGTACTTTGCAGGGGAGCTCTGGTTCTCACTGTGAGTGTCACTTCCTGGCTCTAGCTCTCACCCCTCAGCTGCTAGCACGGATCCTTCATTCTGCTGGCACAGACTTCCAAGATTCCACCACTGGCCTTTGGGCCTCCCCAGTGCAGATCCCCACAGTGCGTTTACATAACACCTTGTCATGGGCTCTAAGGCTCCAGCTGAACTCCCAGGAGGCATTGCAATGAGCTGCTCTAGGTCTTCAGCTTGCCTCGGGCCACACATAGCTGTGGGATCCAGGCCCTCAGCTGGAATCTGTGGTCTTTAGTGTGTGGATAGATTTCCTATACTCTTTGTAGATGATTCTCTGGGCGATTCATTATAAAGTAGTCTTGTGAAATATGTTTTCTGTATTGCATTGTTCTTCTTACAAAACTCCAAAGTATAATTGTGTCATTAAAAGAAAAAAAAAAACAAACCTGGAGACCAAAGTTCAACTCTGAGAGTTCTTGAACCCACAGAGAACTATGTTGAACAGTCAACATAGTAAACAGTCACAGAGTAAACTGTTGCTGTAAAACTTGGAGAGATGGACATCTCCAGAAGAGAACAGCGTTAGAAATTCATTTACCTGGAGCAGACTTCAATGGAAGCTATAAGCTGTGGAACCACTTACTTTGCTGGTAATTTTTGGCAAATTTCTATAGGCAAAGTGCTAACTAATTTGCTCATGACAAATTCCTGGGGCCTGCAATCAAAGGGCAATCCTCCCTCCCCCCCACGCACAGACACACACACACGCACGTTGTTGGGCTTTTCACCAACCCAGACACCCCAGCAGATGTCCTCATGGAGAGAATGCAAGGCAAATCTTCTGTGGCTCTGACAAGATGAAAAGGGAACACAGCCATTGTGATGCCCCCCCACCTTTCTCTACCGCAAAGACTGTTCTCCAAGGAGTCGCACTTGTCCCATGGCACCGCTGCACTAAACCCAAAGAGAAAGGAGGGAAGGGGACTCATCCCCACTGCCGTTCTTCTAGGCCTGTGGCACCTAAGTGAAAACTACAAGAAGGAAACGCCACACCACAAAGCCTCAGCACAACAGAGAAGCGCAGGAGGGAAGCTGTCGGACACAGAGCCTCCCAGGGATGATGCCGGGAGAAGCCACAACCGAATGACAGGACGACAGAAACAGGCTCCATAGCAACTGGAGGTTCTAGGACTTCCAAGGGCAACAAACATTGAGGGCAGCCCAACTCAACGAGACCAACGCACCTCCTCCCCTAGAGACGCAGTTACTTCCGTGGCAGCTACTTCAGCTCACCAGTGTTAGACTGGGAGCTAAAATGTGTATGAAACAGCAGAAAAACAGGAGCGTGAGAACACAGACCTGTCATCAGCGTCGCCTTCAGATGTGATGCCGTTTGTCACAGATCATTAAAAGTAACTATGATGAACATGCTCAGAAGTCTAATAAAAACAGAAAGCCTGCAAGACGAAGTGGGTAATTTCTGCAGGAAATTATATAAATTGTTTTAAAAACTGCTACAACGTGAAAACGTTGGAAATAAAAAAAACAAAGAATACTTTAGCAGGCTCATTTGCATACTCAGTGCGGTTGAGGAAAAGACGGTATCAACCCAAAGACAGGCCAACAGCAGTCTCCACAGCTAAGACATCAACAGAAAATGATACCCAAGATTCGTAGGAAAATAAAAGTAAATACAGCACTAGGGAGAGAAGAGACAGGGAGCAAAATAAGACATATTTGAATGACAATTGAGCTGTTACTGAAATGAATGATAGAAAAAATAAAATAAAATGAATGATAGGACTTAGGACTGGTCAGAAAGCTCAGTGGACTAAAGTACCTGCTCAGGCAGGCACCAGGGCCGGGGTTCGATCCCCATTGTGCTGTGTTGGCCCCACCTCTGGGGTGCGCTGAGACAGCAGTTGAGACTGGGCTGTGGTGGCACGTGCCTGTAATCCCAGCGCTTGGAAGGCTGAACACAGGCGAATCACTACAAGTCTGATGTGTGTAGTGAGCACCTGTAGAGCCTGTACTAAATACATTTAAAAAATAGAATAAAATAAAATGAATAAGTACCTCATCCAGGTCCAGATAAACACAAAATAAAGCAAAACACCCCTAAGTATATTTGATTAAACTGTGAAAAAGGAAACTGGAGAGAAGGAGAAAACAGAATTCACAGGATTGGGGAGACAGCTCAGTAGCATATGCGGTTGGCCTGGCAAACACAGGGTCCATTCAATCCTGGTACCGCAAAAAAAGAAAAAGAAAGAAAGAAGGAAGAGGTGGAAAGAGGAAGGGAGGGAGGGAAAAGAAAAGAAAAGATGAAAACAGAATTCTCTGTTCACCTAAATTATTCCTCATCCTTTTTTTTTTTTTTTTTTTTTATTTTAGGGAAGGGTCCCCAGGGTGTTCAGGGTCTCACTACTAGATCGAATTCATAGTGATCCACCTATTTGCAGCCTCCCAAGAGCTGGGATCACAGGTGTGTGCCACCATGCCATCTCAGCTGCCATTTTAGCGCACCCTGTAGGGAGGGCCAGCAGGGCAGGCCTGGGGATCGAACCCCTCATTCCTGCATGTGCCTAAGCAGGGGCTTTAATCCACTGAGCTGTTTGGCCACCTGAAATAAAATTTTCTAGAAAATAAAAATTCAGAAAATTTGTTGCCAAGAGAGCAACTCTATTAAAAAAAAAAAAAAAAAAAAAAAAAAAAGACAAATTCTTTGGACAGAGGAAAGTTGGATAAGTAAGAAATTTGTTTTTGTTACTTTTAATTCAACTACAAGAGGGCCGGCCAAATAGCTCAGCACATTAAAGCTGCTTAGGCAGATGCAAGGGCTGGGGGCTTGATACCTGGCCCGCCATGCCAACCCTGTCCCTGGGGCACACTGAGACAGCACTTGAGACTGGGCATGGTGGTGTGCACCTGTAATCCCAGCACTTGAGAGGCTGAAAACAGGAGAATCACTATGAGTCTGATCTACATAGTGAGACCCTGTAGATCCTGTACTAAATACATTTAAAAAAGAAATTCAACTACAAGAAAAATAATTAAAGCCAGAAATGGTGACACACATCTATAATCCCAGCTTTTGGAAACTTAACGACTTGGCGATACTTCATCTCAAAATAAAAAGTGGTTTAAAAGGCTAAGATCAGCCAGGCGTGGTGGTGCACACCTGTAATCCCAGCACTCGGGAGGCTGAGGCAGGAGGATCGGTGCGAGTTCGAGACCAGCCTGGGCTACCAAAGTGAGCTCAAGGCCAGCCTGAACTGCATAGTGAGACCCTGTCTCAAAAATAAGACAATAGATAAATAAATAAATAAATAAATAAATAAATAAATAAATAAATGGCTAAGATCAGTGCAAAGCAGGAAAAGAAATAAAGAAAAGGATACTTTAAAAAATAATAGTAAGAACGTATTGGGTAATTATAATATATGGGTAAGTAACATATCTTGTCAGATTAAGAAATGATTGTTAGAGGAACCAGAAATAATTTGTTATGTCCTCACACATGTAGTACAGTATTATATGAAAGTACATTAGAATATTTTGCCACATATTGTTAATATCATGGCAGTATAAATTATATACTAAGATAAGAGGTAAAGGATAATCATATGAAATGCTTACATAAAGCCAGAGAAGGTAGAGAAATGGATTATAAAGAAGGAAAGAACAGCCACAATTTCAATGAAACAGTTTGAAGAAGGCCTAACTACATCAATAATTCCGTGAAATGTAGACAGTCTAAATACGGCAGTTAAAATAAAAGGTTATCAGATTTGGAAAAAGAAACATAATTATGTGGCACCTTAAAAAATTCATTTTAAATATAAAGATTTAGTTAAAAGAGATAGTAAAGGACATAACGTTCTAACAGTGATTAAAAGAGAGCTAGTCAAGCTACATTAATTTCAGACAAAGAAAGAATATTATCAGGGATAAAAAGCAACATTATGTAAAATGGTAAAAGGAAGTCAACTCTTCAAAAGACATAGTGCATATAATCCTGTATGTGTCTGACAAAGTTGCAAAATAAATGGGGCAGTAACTAGTGAAACAGAAAAGACAGACAAATCTACCATTATATTTGGGAGCTTCAATACATCTTTGTTCATAAGTGACATATTCAGTGGACTAAAAATCAGTAAAACATGTGCCCTGACAGCCCTCTCAATCAATTTAATCAAATTGGCATTATGTAGAATATTCCATCAAAAGATAACATAATATACATTCTTCTCAAGTACACATCGAAAATTTATCCAAATAAATGATAGGCTGGACCCCAAAATCTATGTTATTTAAAAAAACAATAGAAATCATCTAAAGTTTACCTTAGATGATAACAGCACTAAGATAGAAATAAATAGCATAAGGATAGCTAAAAGGTGTCCCATTGTCTAGAAATAAAACAACACCAAGTAATGACTGAATTTTAAAGAAAGAATTTTTAAAATAAAATTTTAAATACTTTAAATGCAAGTATTTGTGAGGTGCATGAAAGTGCTTAGAGGTTATAACACACAATACATATATTATAAAAACGAAGAAATATTTAAAGTTAATAACCTTTAACATGTACCTATGAAAACTAGAGGAACTAACCTTCAAATAAACAAACTAAGATAAGTCATGAAAACTACCTCAAAAACAACCAAAGTTAAACCAGGAAAATAACTGAAAAATGAGATCAAGAAGTGTCTCTGGCAAGATTAATAACTGGTAAACATTTAGAGAGTTAGAAAACATTATTATTCTATCAGAACATCAGTAATAGGAATATACAAATAACAAATAAGAAGTGATATTCAGCATCATATGTCAGTAGAGAAAGATAAATTGAAACAGGAGTGAGATGTCATGACATTCTTCTTGGGATTATCATTGCAACAGCAGCCAGCTGACATTGTCAAATGCTGGTGAGTTCGTGGAGCATCCAGACCTCTCATGGATGCGTTGTGGGAACGCAACATGGCACAGCCGCTTTAGAAGGGAGTTTGGTGGGGGGTTAGGCTTTCAGTTTTCCAACTAAGCATTTGAAGTCATGGTAAAATATCCAGAACATAAAATTTTCCATTTTAATCATTTTTAAGGATATAGATGAATGACATTTAGTGCATCCTCATTGTCCAGCCCAGCCACCACCACCACCATCACCTTTAGCACTTTTCCACCTTCCCAAATGGAAATTCTGTATTCATTAAATAACAAATTTCCACCCTGCCTTTCCTCTAGCTTCTGAAAGCCATGATTCTGTTTTCTATTTCTATAACTCTTATTATTCTAAGTAGCCCATATGTGATTCATACAGGTTTCTTTCAATTCTTTCAATGTAACTATTTAAAAAAAAAATCTAAACATAGTCTTACTATGCAAGCCAGAAAAGGATCTTCTACCACCTACCTAATCTAAAAATATATATACATAGAAAAATCAGCTCATAAATGCTCACAACTTTATTCATGATTCCCAAAACTGAAAGCAATCAAGGTATCTTTCAAAAAGTGAACTGATAAAGCAAGGTACTTTGTCTCAAATGTCTTGACCTGTGAGGAATCAGCGTGGGTCCTAGTGGGAGAGTGGGGATTATTGGGGGAAAATGGGACAAGAAACACGATTCTGATCAAGTCTCATTTATTCAAAAAGGCGCTCGGGTATATATATACAGGGTGCGGGAAATGAGGTATTTCTGCCGGCGACATCAGCGGGCATTCAAGGCAAAGTCCGGGCGACCCGGAAACACGTCACAGTTACGCAAGGCAATGGGGGAGGGACTTAAGAGCATGGATTTATGGGAAAATAACGGGGTAGGAAAATAGAAACCTAACTAGAGGCCATCGCGAGATGAGGCTGCCGCAAGATGATGATGTCATTACAAAATGGACGCCAGCAGTTTAGGCTCCCGCAGTACTTGGCAATAAAAGCAAATGAATTGTCAGTCCACACAGCCAGATGGGTGAATCTTAAATGCATACTGCTAAGTGAGAGAACCAGACTGAAAACAAGATAAACTGTGTGAGTTTACTTAGGTGCTATCCTGGAAAAGCCAAAACAGAGAGATAGAAAACAGATCAGTGGTAGTCATTAAAAACAAGGAAATTGTTTTTGGTTTGTTTTTGTTTTTTCAATTTTGCATGCTCATGTCTGGCAATCTGAACAACTAATTGGAAGACAACAGTATGCAATATGACAACTATTGTTTAATGCCTATTATTTTGTTTAGTGAAATTTTGTGTCATTTCTAATGATCTTTTTCTGTTTCCATTCTCTTTAAAAATAAAAATAAAAAGCAGTATCTGAAGCATTTCTGCATCATGATTACCAAATACTCTACTCTAGATGAAACTGCGGAGCACTGATTGCTAGAGGCCTGCAGTAGAAGAGGGAGGAGGACAGAGTATGTAAAGTGCGGCAGATTCCTTAGGGTGGTGAATCTATTCCCAGTGACAGTGTAGTGATGGGTGCAGTGACATGGATTTGTGAAAACACACATCATTTTGCAGTACAAAGAATGAAGCTTAATGTGTGTTTAATGTATGTAAATTTTAAAGAGTCCATCAGGAGTTTAAGGATATCAGATTGGAGTAGAGACCATGTTAAATTAATTGAACTGTATTTTAAAAAAGGTATGCTAGCCGGGCGTGGTGGCGCACACCTGTAATCCCAGCACTCGGGAGGCTGAGGCAGGAGGATCGGTGCAAGTTCGAGACCAGCCTGGGCTACAAAAGTGAGCTCAAGGCCAGCCTGAACTGCATACTGAGACCCTGTCTCAAAAAGACAAAATAAATAAATAAATAAATAAATAAAATAAAAAAGGTATGCTAGAGGCCAGCAAGATAGCTCAGTGATCTAAAGATCCTGCTCAGGCAAGCTTATGAAGCTTGCAGGTACTGAGGTTCGATGCCCTGCGCTACATGCCATGCCACCCTTTTCCCCAGGGTGGGCTGAGCCAGCCACACATACACACACACACAAAAGGTATAATATAAACTCGCTGAAGAGAGAAGAGCAAAAGAGGTTCTGACCTCAGTTACATTCAAAATGAGTGAGAACTGTAAGACTAAAGACCAGGGGAAAACCATATGCACAGCACTCTGGTGGGTGAATTTATTTCTATGAAGGATATAGGTTGACAATTCAAAATGCTATGGAGATTGGTCAGACAAATAGCTAAATGGATGACAGACTCTGGGAGTCAGGTCCCTCACTACTAGAACTGGAGATTTCGGATGAGTGAGGGGTGAAGTCCAGAATGGATCATGCAGTGCTTAGAGCTGGATGCAGTATGAACCTCTCTTCAGCTTACATAGACATAGATGTGTATATATAGGAATAATTACAGCTATGTGCATGCATACAGGCCAGTAGGGACAAATATTTCTAATCTCATTCCACCGAAGCATTTGGAAGTAACCATACTCATTAGCAAAGAATATGCCCAGCACTAAAACCTTAGTTTCAAACATCACCTTTTTTTTTTTTTTTTTTTTTTTTTTTAGGAAACCAGGGCTCCCTTTTATAAAGAAACAGCTGACTATGGATCCTAGAGTACCTACACTTCAGAGGAAGGAAGCTTAGAAAACAAAGCAAAAAAACAAGGTGGTGTCCGTGGCTCGGGGGAACCAACTAAAAGTGTTTTCAGTGTTCAAAGTGAGAACATTTTATGAATCAGAATAAATAGCCTGTATTGGCATGATACCTGAAGTCTAAACTACACAAATATTTTGATATAAATAAGTTGTTAAATAAATAAATAAGAAGAGACAATTCTACCCTACAAAAGAGATCTAAATAACTTATGTGCTCGTGTGTTTTTCAGGGGGTGGAGCCTGCGCCGCCCGTTACCTTCAATGTGGGTTGCTACTTCTCATAATGCTCTTCTTCTAAACAGTATGGCGTAGACAGTGGGCAGTGGGGGAAGCAGGGCAAGACAGCTTTACAGTGGGAAATCCTGGCAAACAGGACCTCTGCCAGGCAATCCAGGTTGACATCATCAGATAAAAAAAATATGAGACAAAGCTTAAGAAACACATTACCTAATGCCTGGCAAATATTACTGTAAAGTGGCACGGCCATCAAAAGCAAAGAATCTAAGAAAGTGCTACAGTCAAGAGAGATCTGAGCAGTTATAATGGCCAAATGTTACATGCTATTCTAGGTTGACTCCTGGGACAGAAAAGGAGCATTAAATAGAAACTGAGGAAACTTGAACAATAGTTGGATTGCAGGTGGCAGTAATGAATTAATAAATATTGCTAATTAATATTGACAAACACGTTATACCAATATAAGATGACTCTCTTAGATCTCTGTTCCAGAAAATGTGTTATTATATTAAGGTCTATAAAGTATAGTAACACAAATCCTCCATATGTAACTCATCTGATGTTTAATAAATATAGTAACCTGTCAAAAATAAATATATGATCTCTTTCTTCTTCCAGGATCTCATCCTTATCTTTTTAGTGGTCTAATTCTCATAGCCAGCAAGATTGAAGACCATTATGAACCCATGTATGTGTGTGTTGTGTGTGTGTGCATTTATGTGCATAAGTAAAGCAGAACTAGTGTTCTAATTTTCCTTTTGCTCATCTTTGTGAAAGCGCTGATCCACTGCTGGCTACACACCCTGCTCAATGAAGAACGCTAGGTCTTGAAGGGAACAAACGGAGAAATGATTGTAAGTAACCTGTCCCTGAATTTCCTCTGAGCGAACACCCTAAAGAGGAGAAGTAGCACTTAGGCCGAAGGGATGTTGTCATCAAGCAAAGAATCATAGATTATTGGACTGGGGAAGAGTCATGGGTAAAAGCCTTGAACAGGATATGAAAGACCAGGCCCCAGAGAGGCTAAATGACCTGCTCATAACCATAGTTTGCTGGGATGTGAGACGAGATAATACATCTTTCTAAGATAGCATGCTTCTCACATTTTAGTCTCTTACCTCCTTAGCAAATCTAACCTTCTCCATACAGCTGTTGAGATAACCTACTGATCATATATGATAAATCAACACCAGGGACATATCTCAGAAAATGCCTCCAAACTGCCTCTCTTTTCATTATTGAAAACCACGAGATGAAAGTCTTTCATAACTCACAGCACAAGCGGACCATTACTGTCAGCATACACCACTCAGTCATATATTATAGCTTTTTACTTCATCAAAATTGCTCTGAAATTTACATTTGCTATAAAGGATTTAAGTCCATCACTATTAATTTTCTTCTACAAATTACATTTAATTGTCACCACTTTCCAACTAGGATGAAACTCCTTTTGTACCCCTGTCTCTGTGTGGCTTTCCAGAAGTTTCCGCGGCATGAGTGCTGGGTGGTGATTATATGGCCCTCACTTGTCCTCCCCTGTGAGGCTCACACAGCCTACTCAGAGACATGGCAATGAGTAGTTTTCTGGGCTCCAAAAATTTCTGCACATGTAGGAACCCTGGTCTCTCGCAGCAGAGGTGGAATAGGGGAAGGTTCCTGCTTTAGCCCATGAGTGGCTAAACTAGAAACATTCAAGATCCCAAGTGGGTTTCAAAGCCAGCCATGACTGTGTGTCACTTCCTATGCCACATGTACAGAAGCATCTTGAAGATTCAGCTATTTCTGTAATGCTTCAAGCCTCTCTCTGTCTCTTTCTCTGTGTCTCTCTGTCTGTCTCTTTCTCTCTCTGTCTCTGTCTCTGTTTCTGTATCTGTCTCTCTCTCTCTCCCTCTTTGTTTCTGTCTGTCTATCTCTCCTTTGTATGTCTTTGTCTCTTTCTGCATCTCTCTCTCTGTTTCTGTATCTCTGTCTCTCTTTCCCTCTCTCTCTGTCTGTCTGTCTGTCTGCCTGTCTCTGTCCTGTCTCTCAGAAGCCTAGATGAAGATAAAACATCCTGAAGTTATATTTTATTATTTAGATTTAGTTTTTGTGCACCCTTACTACATGGTATAATATAAATCACCTGATCTTTGCAGTCACACCCATTAGCAGTCATATATCTTTCTTTTCTTTCCTTAAGTAGGCAACTTCAAGTAAGTCACCTTTCTCTGAATCTTGGTCCTCTCAACCTGAAACCTAGTTGTTTCAATTTTAACTAAGCCTCATGTGTATTATACCTGATGCCTTCAAGGAATTCAAGCATGAAGTGTTTTTCCAGATTCAATGAGACAATATTCTTGTCTGTAATATTTTGCTTGCAACTGTTCAAAACTCAATCAAGCTAGCTTCAAAAAGAAAAGCCAGCTTAGTGACTCATGTAACTAGAAAACCAGGCATATATCCAGATTTAGATGACTGGATTGAAGATCTCAAGCTAGGTTTTCATGGCTTTTTTGAGTCTGTATACCTGTTCTGAGCTGTTCTGAACATAAGCACTGACAAAACACCTATCAAAGTCACCAAAGTCACCAAAGCTGTGGGTCCCTAATTCATGCTCAGTGGCATTTACTAAATTCTCTCAAGCCCCACTTAGCTGGCATCTCTGATTCTTCCGTGTCCTTTGCTTCCTTCACCCACACCTTCCCAAATCTTCTTAGATGCACCATCGAAGCAGAGCTCGAAGGTTTATTTCAGCTCCCGTCTCTGTCCATCGCCGCCAGGCTTGCATTCTTCTCTGCTTTCCTTCCCCGTGCAGCTGAGCGCCACTCCCTGCTTGGTCTGATACACCACTCCCTAAGTGGTACCCACGCCTGTTCACTTCCGTTCAACAGCCCCTCCCTGCTTTCCCAAAGCTCAGAGAGACACACTGAAGAGCAAACCAGATACTATGCTCCCCACCTCAAACACCTCATGGTTTTTCCACTTTACGCAGACTGAAATATAGCTTCTTGTTGTGGGACTGTGAGGCACAAGGTAAGTTGACGCTAGCCTGCCTCTCAGCCGGATCACGCTCACCCTAACCCTTGTATGACACTGTAGCCATGAAAGGCTTCTTTGCCTGCTGGAACACTTCTGCTATTACTTTAGGACCTTCCTCTGCCTAGATCCCACCCCCCACTCCCTTCTCAAATGGCTGGCTGGGTTTTCCTAGTGACTCAAGAATCACTAAAGGTTCAAAGGTTGCCTCTTCATCAGACCATCCAAAGTGAAGTTCCTCCTCACCACTGCCGCCCGACCTCTCTCTCATACATCAGACTTCTTCCTTTTACTGGGTGTATTTCTCACCGACATTTCCTTTCTCTCACTTGTGCTATTCATTGCTATATCTTTGGTGTCTAGAAAAAATATCGGGATCATAAAAGAAAGTATGTAGGTACTAGCTGAATAAATAATTACAAAAGATATTGCCTTAGTCATTGTCCTCTGTGCTGAGTCACAATCCCTAACAATCACAATTTAAGGGAGAAGAGGTATATTTTGGCTCACAATTCGGACCAGAGCTGCCAGCTGTGGGACAGAGTAGCAGAGCAGAGGGACATGGTAAAGGTGAGAGGATTGTGGAGTGGTGAGAGGGAAGCAGAGCAGGAGAGAGGGAAGGAGGGAGGAGCTGGGGAGAAATATTCTATCCAGCATAAGCCCTCCGTGGCCATACCTCTTCCAACTAGGCCGTACCTACTAGTAAGCTAGCTGTAGCGAATGGGAGCCACTTTAGATCTAAACCACGACAAACATTTTTCTACAATCTTTGCAGAATGTTTGCTATTGAGGCATTAAAACTGACACTCTTTTTTTATCTGTCTAATGCATGCATTATGAAGTTTACATGTGTATAAATACAAAGCAACTGGCTCCCATAAACTTATGAATTATCATCTGCTTGCTAATAGCTTGAATCCTTAACATGCTCCAGGTGGTGACTGGAACAAGATCAACACAATTATGTGTGCTAGGTGAATGACTCTTTAATAAGATGCAGCAATGTAATATTTGTATATTTTTGTTTCCACAGACTTTGACTCAGCATTCCATAGAGAGCACAAGCCCATGTACTTCCTTCTGTTATTAAGTTCTTTGATCTTAAGCCTTGTCTTCCGACTGGTGGAAGTTAACAATTGCTGGCAAAAGCACATTTGACATCAATACATACTCTGAGAATGAAAAACTCCATGCTCTGTTCAGTTTCACTGCATACATTTTGACCCAGAAACTTCAGGCAACACAGGAAATAATATCTGACCCTTGCTATTGTCACCAAAACATCAAGTGGGGGAATCTTGAAAACTTTAGGAGACTGGAGACATATATTTTCAATTGTAGGATGATGTTATGGTTTCCATATGAAGTGTTCCTTGAAACCTTGTGGATTCAGGGATTGATCACAAGTGCACCAGTGTTCAGACTCAGGGCCTAGAGAGCTGACTTGGTCAGGAAGGGTCTGAGATTATCAAAGTGTCCACCCACTCATGAGGTGCCAGTGGTGTGGGCTCTTAGGTGGTGGAGCCCAGCTAGAGGAAACAGGTCGCTAGAGCCATGGCTTTGAACGTTGTATCTTATCTCGGACGCTTTCTTCTCTCTCGGGCTCTTTGCCTCACTCTGCACCCAGCCCTGCACAGGAGCAATACAGCTCTGCCAGCCCTTTCATCCATGGTACTGAGACCTCTGAAAATAAGAACCAAAAGAAACTATTCTGGGCCGATGAGATAGCTCAGGGGTTTAAAGAGCCTGCTTAGGCAGACACAGGGGCTGGGGGTTCAATCCCAGGCCTGCTGTACCAGCTCCACCCTCAGGGCACTCTGAGATAGTGGTTGAGACTGGGCATGGTGGAACACACCTGTAATCCAAGCGTTTGGGAGGCTGTAAACAGGAGGATCACCACGAGTCCAATCTACATAGTGAGACCCTGTACTAAATACATTTTTTTTTTTTTTAAAAAAAGCTATCCTTGAAGTTGATTGCATAAGGTGTTCTGTCATTTGTGTGACTAACACATAGGACATACAAAGTTTTCATTGCCTCTGAATATACCTTGATCAGTATGGGTACTGATACTATGTGGTACAAACCTTTACTTCACTATGCCCGATTCTTGCTTGCTCAGTTATTTTCGTTATGCACAAGTGTTTTGGCAAAGGTGGTTTTGGGACAGAGTGCAGAGAGAAAATCAAATGTGCGGGGACCCGTGGGGGCGCGAGCTCACTGGATCTTCAACCCAGCTCCTTAACCACGTGGTCATCCTGACTGTTAACATGCATAGCAATGTTTGTCGCAGCACAACCGATGAAAGGTCAACAACCTACATACCCAAGCAACAGGCAACTGGGCAAGGCAAAAGTGGTATCTCTATACTATGGAATCTTATTCTGCTATAAAGCATGATAGGTTTGAGATATTGGTAGGAAAACGCGTGCACCTGAATGGTACAATGTTAAGAGAGATAAACCAGACACACGAGCTTTGGTACTGTTGAGTATCTCTCATAGGAGTGAGGCAAAGTATCAACAAAGGGAATAGGAAGGGTGAATGCAGAGGGACAGGAGATGAATCTTTTGTACTAGGAAAGTGGCTCCAGGGGAAAAGCACAAGGGGCGAAGAGCAGGAGGAGGAGGAGGAGGAGGAGGAGAAAGGGAAAAAAGTAGAATAGAGGTAGCCACGCGCAGGAACCCTATGAGCTCAGTTGATACACGTCATAACATGACCTAAGAGTAATACCAACAAACATAAAAAATGAAGGATCAGCCAGATAGCTCAGTGGGTTAAAGCACCTGTAAGCAGGCACAGGGGCCAGGAATTCGATCCCCAGGCCTGCTGTGCTGGCCCAGCCCCCGAGGTGTGCTGAGAGGGCAATTGAGACTGGGTGTGGTGGCACAGGCCTGTCATGCCAGCTGTTGGGAGGCTGTAAACAGGCAGATCACTATGCCGCAGATCTAATAGTGTGACCCTGAGCACCCTGTAGACCCTTCCCTAAAATACAAAAAAAAAAAAAAAAAACATGGGATTGGGAAACTGGAGGAGGAGAGAGGAAGGGGATTAACATAAAATCAAGCTATGGCACATACATGGAAACACTCCCCAAGATGACTTAAACCCCATGAACTACAGACATGTACTAACAAAATATTCTTTAATTAAAAAATAAATAAATAAATAAATAAATAAATATGCATGAGTAAAACTCTTTATGTAGATTTATTTATTTTTTTGTTTTCTTTTGTTTTTTTTGTCTTTTTGAGACAGGGTCTCGCCAAGCAGTTGAGGCTGGCCTTGACTTCACCTTTGTAGCCCAGGCTGGTCTCAAACTCGCACCAATCCTCCTGCCTCAGCCTCCCAAGTGCTGGGATTACAGGCGTGTGCCACTTTATGTAGATTTAAACCAATCTATTCATCCACTCCTGTGTGTATAATGCTTTGTTCAGGCATTAGCCCTATTACTGAGTTAGGCTTCTCAGCCCACGTGATGTCCACAAAGATATTTTGAGGTCTTTACCAAATGCTTTAGGAAAATCCAGATATAATATCTGCTTGTTCTTCATATCCAAATAGTACAAAAATAACAAATAGGATTAGTCCATCATGGTTTCCTCTTACTGACCCCATCTTGGGTCTTAGTGGAAGCTTATTTTTCTTCTACGTACTTATAAGCCATTGTATGATTCTCTTGTGTAATGCTAATTTAAAAAGAAAACCTCAGATGTAGGGCATATCCTAACTTTCCCTTTCAGGAAAACAAATGTCCTTCACTATTTGTCAATTTTAATCTTAGGGGTCTTCTTTGGAAGCTATCTTTATATCTTGGGACACAGGTCCAGGCATTATAAAACTATGCACTAGTGACAATCACAACTCACTCTCCCCTTGCCTTCCTAGCTATCTATGATGTCAGGGGCTATAGATTCCATGCCAAAAAAAAAAAAAAAAAAATACCTTTAATAAATAAGAACAAAAGAAATATGTGCTTATTTTTATTGTGCATTGGTATAATAAAAATGTTCCAAAAGGAAGCGCTAAGTAGTTAGGTAAAATCTTCTCCTGGTGAACACATGAATCTGTGGCCTTCTCCTCACGTTGGGGCTCCATTGGACAATGTGCTGTTCTGAAATGTGGCCTGAGGGTGTTGCTCCCACTCGCCAAGTGACAATAATCGTAGCTTGAAGGTTAGTTAGCCTTTCCTGCGACCTGAGCTATTTGTGTTTCTTAGAAACATGTGACTAACTTGGGGTAGAGAAGAGGAAAAGCCAACAGAAACCAAGCACTGCTCCCATAAATGGATTAAAAATAATATTTAAAAAATCCAATTTTTTAGTTGACTTTTTTTTTAACTTCATCATTACTCTTCCTCTCATCAATTCCAATCCATCTTCTCCTTCAGAGCCTGGGTTATCTTAGTAAAAGTTTCTCTGGCTTCCCACTAAATTTCCAAATGTTGTACATAAAACTTTGTATTTTAATTTTTTTAAAGTAATCAATTGTTCAGAAAGAAATATTAGCAAATACTCTAAAAGAACACCTTAAGGACTTTAATGCATATTACCAAACTGGAATTCCATTGATTTTTCTGAAAACTGATACCTCCTGCAGCCACATATTTAGAATATCAGGACCAAGAACTGAGCCCAAATGTGACAAATATGATTTCATTCTTTTTTCCAATAAATTGTTGTCTGGTAATGTAAGGCTGTAAAGCAATAAATAACTTAAGCAACTTGCTGGTAGTTTCAGAAAATTTCTTAAAACTTGGTCCTATGGATAAGTCATCTGAACATCTGGACAAACGAAATCCTTCTCACAACAAGAGAGTTCTTGATGGTGCAAATGGCTCACGTGTCAAAGGGTCTTTACTTGCCAAGGCTTGCTTAAAGATCTTTATCTGTTTAATTTATTATTATCATATCTTAAAAGGTTATGTCACTCACTTTGGCCATTCTTAATAAAATCCTCATATCGAAAGACCTGCCTGAGACTACTTGAGCCCAGATTCTCAAACTCCAAAGACTTCGGACCCACAACCGCCCTCTTCTCAGACCTGGCGAAGACTTTACATTCTGACCTTAACTGAATGTTCTCCAGGCCCACTTAGTACTTGAGGTTTACTTTGGAGACAGTTAATTTTAGTGACCCTTAGGGAAGTCACAATCAAGACATCCAATGAATGTCTCAACCCTCTTACTTTCTCACACCTTACTAGACCTTAGGGATGCTTTAGTGACCAAAGCCCAGCCCCAGCCAGTCCGTGTGATCCTAGGAGAAAGAAACATTAAACATCTAATAATGAATGAATTAGACTTGTGACTACTGTTAGAAGGGAAAATGACAAGGTATTTCAAAGTCAAATAAGTAGGTAGTATGACTCTTTGGAGGAGAATAAGGAAGCACACTGAGTAAGTTTAGCCTGCATAGAAGAGTATTAATTAGTTGGCATTGAGGAAAGGTTGGAGAGAAGAGGGAAGCAAACGCAAAATAATGGAGAGAAAAGGAGCTCTGGGATGTTAATCTTGACTGTCAGCTTAGTGGGCTAGAGAAACACATGGGAATTAGGAAAGCCCAATTCCGAATATGTCCATGTGGGTCATGGAGATGGGACCTGAGAGACCGGGAATCTTAGCTACTTTTTACTCGTTGCTGGGACAAATACCTGACATTCAAAATGAAGGAAGGAAAGGTTTATTCGCTCACAGTTACTGGAGGTTTCAGTCCATATTCATCTGGCCCAAGGCTGAGTGGAGCACAACAGCGAGCATCCAGCTCATGTCGGTGGAACAGCAACAAAAATGGTGACAGAGGCAGCCAACCAAACACGGCAGCAGAGCAACAACTCTAGTCTGTCTCTTTGTTTCTATATTCCTGTCAGGCTCTCTGCCTTAGGATATCCAGCCTGGACCACACCCATAGTCCCAGCCCTACTCAGACGATAGTCCCATCAGTGTTAAAACACATAATCCCAGGAATCATGGATCAAGTCTCGATCTACAAAAGTCCCTACCCAGTGACTACATGAGGCTTTGGGGGGACAACTAGACATAAACCATAGCACGGGGTCTGGCCCTGAGGCCCTTCTCTGCTCTCTCAGAGAGCTATTTGCTCTCTCTGCAGCTCTCCCACACCCCTGCCCTTCTGCCCTGATATTTCAATCTTGGAACCAGCTGACCATGAACTGAAGTCTTCGAAGTTCAGTTGTGTATGTTGAGTACTTTGTTCCAGCAGCAGAAAGGTTTCACCATGAAAGGAAGAAGCCAGGAAGAAGGGAGAGGAGGACAAAAAGAGGGAAAGAAAAAGCTGAGGTAGAATATGAGGGAACTGAAAGCAAAACTGAAGCAAGTGGAGGGGAAGACATGGAAATCTGAAAGCTTTCTATGCATACCAGATAAGGCATAATGTTAACTGGGAAGCTGTCTCCTGACCTTGGAATAGAGAGCAAAGAAAATAATTTAAGACTAGAGAAATCAGGGCCAGCAAGATAGTACAGCGGACTACAGCGCCTGCTTAAGCAGGGACCTCAGCCTGACCCCCAGTCTTGTGTGCTGTGCAGGCTCCGCCCTCAGGGTTCACTGAGCCAGCCAGAGTCCTGGTATAGTGGCTTACGCCTGTAAACCCAGTGCTGGGAAGGCTGAAAACAGTTGAAAGCTGAATGGTGAGACCCTGGAACACCGCATACATATTTTTTAAAAAGGAGAAAACAATAGAAACAGTGCGAACATAGGTTAAGAAGTGGCACAATCTAAAAAAAAAAAAAAAGTTGTACAATCTAACTTTTATCCATACCTAAAAGATAGGGTCTGTTTTATCACGTAGTTCCCAACACTTAGTGTTATGTACAACGTCTACAATTTTCTTAATTTGTTGGGTACAAATGACATAGGATCTCAGTTTTGAATCACTTGTCTACTGGTGCACTTCCAAACCAGTGGCAATTTAGCATTTTTATTTCCTCCTATCATAACTTAATTCTTCAAAACTTTGCTTTGGTTTATCCAACAAGCTTCTCATTTTTCTTATGTGTTTGAATGAGATTTTATCTATTAAGCGATACCAGTGCTTTGCCATGTTAGTTGTCAAGATTCCTCAGTTGGTTCAAAAGCCAATGTTAATTCTCCACATGGAGAAAGGAATCAGAGAGAGACAAGCCTGTCGCAGGGCCACTCAAACAGCTCATGGGAGACAGATGAGGAGACCCTTAAGATCCTGCTGGCCAGGTACTTAGGGGAAGATTTCACTAAAAAAAGATTCCCCATGCCTGCCATGGTGTGCTCGCTTTTCCTCCAGAGGACTGTGTACCTAGCCCAGGCTTCCAGGAAAGGCAGATCCCAGGGAGGCCTCTGGGAGGCCACAGCCGGCCCCTCCCCTGCTCTGAGGCTGGCCCCAAGTTGTCACACACCCCAGCACACCCGAACAAGTTAATTTGTAATCTTAAGGGGAAAATGATGGTCGCGCTGGGTCTGTCACTGACCGCTCTCCCTGCCAGTTTAAACAGCTGATTAGTTGGAGCCCCTGGAATCGATCCGCATCAGTTCCACCTGCGTGCACCCACCAGGAACCACTTTATTGTAAATCAATCATTCTGAAAACATCTCACAAAGGGGCCAGGCTTTACTAACAAGCCGTCAATTCCTGCTGCCTGTTGGCAGCGCCCAGCAAATGAGGAGTGCGACCAACATTTATTCAAAAATTATCTCTTCAGGTTCTTTTGAGCCTGGGCAGGGGCGTGGAGATGTGGGGATGAACTGGAGCTTCCTGATGCAGGCACATGTGCACACACGGCGGGAAGCTATCTCCCTGGAAAGAAAACCCCTGGATAACCAGGCCCTCACTAAGACTAAAATAAAATTATCAAATAAAATTTAAAAAGCAAGCAAATGATTTGGATAGACCATTCACAAAATAAGGACTATGGATTGCTATAAGCACATGAGAAAAATACTCGACCGAATTAATATGTCATCTCAGAAACATACACGCGTCCCTCAGGGAAACACAGGCACCACAATGTAAATACGGACCAAGCCCAAAGTTGGCGAGGATGGAAAGCAAATCAAGTCCCCAGCATAGTCGGTGAGTGTATAAACCGATAAAATTATATCCAAAAGAAAGTCTAGTGGTTTCTTGTGTTGAATATACAGGAACCCTCCTACTAGTAATCCTAGTGTTACGAATTTCCCTGGGGGAAATGAGAACATGAGTCTGTACAAAGGCTTATATGCAGATAGTCATCACAGGTGTGTTCACAATAGCCGGACTGTGGACGCAGGCCAGATGTTACTATGGGCGAAGCACAAACAATTGGCATGCATCTATGGGGGAGGGGCTACTGATCAGAAAATAAGGGCATAGATTATGGAGAGCTGCAACAGCATAGCGCACGCACACACACACACACACACACACACACACACACCTACTCTATGATTTCATTCATACTAAACTCTAGAACAAACAAAATATATGTGATAGAAAAAAATCCAAATAGTGGTTGCTTCCAAGAATATGGGGTCCAGGCTTGCTAAAGCTGTGGCTCAAGGGAGACTCCTGTAGCAGCGCGCTGTACCTCACGTTCAACCTTCTGTGCTCTGCACCTGATATTTTACATCTTGATGGACGTGGATTTCATGATTGTTGCCCATTCTAAAATTCAGGGAAAAGTCCACTTCAGGTTGGCACCTTAACCTGCATGCGTGTTTCACCTAAAAACACTAAAAGGTGACAGAGACATACAAGCAAATACAGAATTTACTTATTTTATTTTTTTATGTATTTAGTACAGGGTCTATAGCGTCTCACTACACACATCAGACTTGTAGTGATTCTGCTGTTTTCAGGCGGCACGGCATGTGGTGCTGGGGAATCGAACTCTAGTCCCTGTGCTCCACCTAAGCAGGCCCTTTAGTCTGCTGAGCTATCTGGCCAGCCTGCAAATATAGAATTTAATTAGTGATAAATGTGTTGGCTGTACTGCACCAATCTAAAACTTACTTTCTGTTCTTTTTTCTTTTTTCTTTTTTTTTTTTTTGACACAAGGTCTCACTATGCAGTTCGAGCTGGCCTTGAGCTCACTTTGTAGCTCAGGCTTGTCTTGAACTCTAAACGATCCTCCTGCCTCAGCCTCCCAAGTGCTGGGATTATAGGCATATGGTACTATGCACAGCTACAACTTACTTTCAAATACATTTTGAAATAAGATGCACTGGTGACTGGTTAGAGGGATGGACAACGAGTAGATATGGCATAATGCAAGTGCATAATAAAACCTTGGAGAAGTTAAGGGGCAGAACCCAGATGCGCAGCATACAATCCCTTCCAAGTTTCCTATGTGTTGGAACTATTTCATAATACGCTGTTAGAGGGGAAATTTTTCACAATACAGTGAGATAGCTAGCCTTCTTTTCCAAGTCAGCAGTACTAACATACCAGGACTCTGCACGCTGTTTGAGTAACCCATGGTCTCTAAATCAATCTTTCCCCTTATGCCCTGACTATGAAAAATGACTACATTTGGGTGCTGCAGAAGATAAACTTGCCAGATAACACTAGGAGCACACTCCTCAGGAAAAAGTTGAGCAGAGAATATTATAATTGGTTTCCAAGAGCCTTCTGAAAAAAAAAAAAAGAACTGTTTTTAGTTAAAAGGATGGAGCAGAGGTGTTTTGCTTTGAGATGCTCTATTCTTCCCTTTGTGGCTTCTTTCTGAATCTCAGTGCGTGGGCAGAAAAGCCAGGAAAACTGTGCTTTCATCCCCTGTAATGCAGACGCTATTGTTCTCCTGTGGTCAGAAGGCATCATGGTAACAACCAGACCTTACTGAGTGTGTCCAAACAGGCCCATGGGGGTGCCTCCGAGGTCATTTGCTGACAGATGATTGTGTTGCCAGCGCTGCATGGTGGACAGTAATTGCATGATTATGGCTCGCTGGTAAACCTGGCTTCTGAAGGCGAAACTCTGGGAATAGTTGGAGCAGCGGGAAAGAGGAAAATTGGACTGTAAGGGCAAGCAGCTGAATGCCTGTGGCCCATCAATGCCAGTGACGGGGTGTGACATAGATGAGACCAGCAGTTACTATAATGAAACAACACAAGGTAATGGTTACAACACAACATGGTTAGAAGGAGATTCGTTGGCATTTGGCAAACTTGGAGGAGCAGGAGTAAGGAGGCAGGAGGTCATAGAAGCTCCTGGTACCATGCAGGATTTAAGCATTTGCCTGCTATACCTAATTTTGCCCGGGATCCAGTCCCAGCTGGCCTCTTCATAACTCCGTAACCTTTGGCAAATGCCCCCAGCTCACTAGCACTCTGTTTTACTTTATCTGTAAAATGGTTTAAATCATTGGAGCCCTCCAGTGGGTGTTCTAAGAATTGGTTACCTGAGGTAGAAAGCTAAAAATAATACTGGGCATCTGACCAGCACCATGGAAGTGCTCATAATGACATTAGGCAAATTGCCCTTGCTCTCGCCTTTGGACGGCCCCAAGTTACAGCAATACAGTTTAACGCTCCAAATATTCCTCTGTTGCTTGGCTACTATCTGCTCTTCCCCTCGGGCTGAATACCCTTGCTCTAAGCATGTGTGTGCCATGGCTCCTCACAGAAAGCAGGATCAGTTCAAGAGGAAAGAAAGCCTAGTTTAACTTCAGCAAGTATTTTTTTATGATTCTTTCAGAAAAATCAAAGTATGAGGCCTCTACTTCTAGATGGTTATTTAACACGTCTCTGGGTCTTAGAATGAGGAGAATAATGCCAGTTTTGTAGGGCTATAATAAGGATGAAGATAATGTGTAAAAAAATGTTCTTGTCACATAACACACACTAGTTGTTCAGTGGCAAGAAATATATATATGCATATATGTGCCTATATTTTATATGTACATATTGTGTGCATATAAACACACATTTAAATTTAATAATAGTTATATAAAGAACAATTATAAGTCTACTAACTACAGCCTGATAAATGAGACTTATAATTAAATGCTCAGATATTTAAGGACCCTTTTGTAAGTCCAAGTAACTTAGAAAATAAAAACATATTGGGGCTGGCGAGATGGCTCAGTGGTCCTAAGCACCTGCCTAGGAAAGTTTAGGCAATCACGGGGCCACAGCTTGACCGCCAGCACCACATGCTGCACCAGCCCCACCCCCAGGGCAGGCTGAGCCAACCATAACACAAATAAATAAATAAATAAATAAATAAATAAGGTTTTGAAAAATAAAATAAATTTAAAAGAAGAAAATAACGGGGCCCGCCGGGATGGCTCAGTGGTTTAAAGCGCCTGCTTGGGGAAGCTTGGGAGGCTTCAGGGACCGTGGTTTGATCCCCGGCACCACATGCTGCGCCAGCCCTGCCCTCAGGGTGGGCTGAGCCACCCATAAAATGAGTGAATAAACAAACAAACAAAGGTTCTGAAACAAGAATAAAAATAATAAATAAAATTTTAAAAAATTATTTAAAAAAGAAAATAGCAAATACTCTACTTATATGTCTATTTTAACCTGATTTGACTTTAAACCTATATGTGACATAGTAATAAACTTAAAGGCTATTTTGCATCTTGTAAGGAATAAGGATTAGGGGCCCAGCAGGATGGCTCAGTGGTCTAAAGCGCCTGCTTAAGAAAGCTTGGGCGGCTGCAGGGACCACAGTTCGATCCCCGGCACCACATGCTGTGCCAGCCCTGCCCTCAGGGTGGGCTGAGCCTGCCATAAAAATAAATAAATAAACAAACAAAACTTCTGAAACAAGAAAAAAAATAACATAAAAAAAATTCTAAAAAAAAAAGGAATAAGGATTAAAAGAAATGTGTTTATGTGTGTACTGTATATGTGTGCGTACATATATATGCATATGTATGCATAATTTTCCATAAAGCATCAGTCAATAATAATAGAATGGCATTGGTTGTAAAGATGTTGGTGGTAATAAAACTATTGTAAGTGTTCTTCTGTGTAACGATTTATGCTCATGCAAGGGCTTATTTTCTCAACACTTTCAAGCCACCAAACAAAATAACATAGGATTTCAACTTAATTCTGTATTTACTTTCCTCCTTATCAGAGAAAAACAAATATGGAGTGTGGGAAAATGCCTATCTTCACTCATTTTTCATATGTGATATCCTGTGCATTTATGCTCAGTATGATGCTATGTATTTTAGCTGCAGTGAAAAATAAACATAAGTGTTTACAGAGTATGGCAGTCTAGGTGAGGGAGTACTTTTCAACATGTCTTAACAGTGACCATTTCCTGTTGCCTTGGTAGAGATTCACAATGAACGTGGTATATTAGATTGCTCAGAAGCCCTAGTCCTACAGAAGCCTCCTTATCTTACTCTGCATTTAAACAATGACTGGACCACAGAAGCTCCTTGCTAGCAAGACATACGTGTGTATTACCTGGGAAGTCTGTGGCAAGGCTTGAGGTGGCTTTACGGTCTGCACAGCTTGGGTGCAGAGAAGAAGGAAGGGCTTAATTCACTTTTGCATTAACTGAAAGGCCATGAGAAGTTTCCACCTCCAAGACAAGATCATGAAGCCTAGTAGAATCATCCCCAAGCTGCTTTACGTGGACCTTAGTGCTTCTAAGAAGAAAAGACAGACTTCTCATGGTTTTTCTTCCCATTCAGTAGAGATGCTCTGAAAAGTATAATGTCAGGCTGGAGAGATAGCTGGGTGGTCTAAGCACCTGTCTGAAAAGTGCAAGAATCTGAGTTCAATCCCTGGCACTGCATGCCATGCCAGCTCCAAAACTGGATGTGGTGGCACACGTCTATAATCCCAGCACTAGGGAGGCTGGACAGAAGGATCACTACAAGTCCAAGCTGTGTAGTGAGACACTGTACCAAATAAATACAGAAATAAAAGTTTTTTTTTTTTTTTTTAAAGTGTAGTGTCTTTAAGGTCTTGGGTCCCTTTGTGCAGTTGAACATTGGCTTCTTAACATATAAAGCTAGAAGACTTGGTTTAATTGTTTCTAATTGAATATTTGTGTGAAGGAGGCTCTACATGCTCTAAATGTAGAATCTTCTCGATGAAGGGCCAGTAGCCCACAGTACAACACAGCAGACATGTCTAGTGGACTCCCAAGTCAAACCCACAGCCAAAAGCAAACCTCCATAGAAAGAGATGTATTTTACTAATGGTGCAATTTATTGACTGGGTCCAGCGAGCTTCACAGGCTGCATCCTAATAGATGTCTAGAGAAAGAAGCTTCCGGGTTAGATTTGACTGCGGCATAGAGCTAAAATCTTAGACCCTTGTGACAAAATCCTCACCTGTGACAGTCTTCATCTCACCAGTGGGTAGCTTCAGTTTCTGTCCAATAGAAATGCAGCAGGAGATGTGTGTGTGTAAGAGCAAATGTTTCATGGCCACACATTTATCGCTTTCTCTCAAGTGACACCCCTGTAGAGGAGACCACATTCCTCGATTTGGACACATTGCACCCAATTGCCTAAGTACATTTTCATGTACGTGGGAGGAGAAACTTTTATGATGGGAAAGCTTACATATCATAGAAGTTATCACGTTAACCATGTTTAAATGTACGTTTTATTGGCATTAAATATATCCACAGATTGTGCAACCAGCACCGGTATCCAGCAGTGGAACTTTCCATATTGCTCAGCGCAATACTTCATGCCCCATAAACCATCACTCCCAGGGCTCTTTGTCCCTCACCCTGGAAGCCACCATTGTTCTTTTACTTTTTATTATTTTGATTATTATAACTACCTTGTGTGCACAGAGTCAGACAATCTTGTGACTAGCCTATGACTAATTTATTAACTTATTGTGCCTAGTGCCCTCAAAATTGACCAGTCTTGTAATGAAGGCTGAATTTTTATTCTGAACAAATAATTTGAAGACAATAGGCAATATAACAACTATTGCTGAATTCCTATTTTTGTTTAGTGAAATTTTGTGTTGTTTCTCTTCTTTTTGCTATTTCTTATTCTCTTTTAAAAAAAAATAGAAAATAAGCCGGGCGTGGTGGCGCACGCCTGTAATCCCAGCACTTGGGAGGCGGAGGCAGGAGGATCGGTGCGAGTTCGAGACCAGCCTGGGCTACAAAAATGAGCTCAAGGCCAGCCTCAACTGCATAGTGAGACCCTGTCTCAAAAAAAAAAAAGACAAAAAAAAAAAATAAAATAAATAAAATAAAATAAAATAAAATAAAATAAATAGAAAATATATGTGATTTGATTACACATTGATACCTGGGGATTGGAGGGTTTTGTTTTGTTTTGTTTTGTTGTCATGTATCTCTTCAGGGTGTGGAGTAGACCCTGCCTATCTACCCTTATAAACGGCTGGTCTACTTCTTCACTTTTGCCTTGTATTTCCTGAGGGTCTTTTCTTCCCTAAAACACTCATATTTAACTACAAGACCCAGAACGGATACTCTCTCCTTCTTGATATTGTCCATGACTTTGTTGAGGGACACTATCAAGCTGATTTTGTTTTTTCTATCCCACTGTACATCCTTGTATCTGCTTTTATAGATACACGTTTTATGCTATTGCATAACTAGTCATTTCTGTCTCAACGGGGACTCCTGTTGAGTGGCACAGTGCCTGAGCGTCCCTGTGAGACAGGGACTCCATCCAATTTCATTTGCGGCCCTAGGCCCTCATTATGTGCTGACTGCTCATTGTGTCCTCTTTGAATTCACAATTAAAGTACTAACTTTCATAAATTCAGGATATAACTTTAATGGAGATGTGGTCTTCAAAGAGGTAATTAATGGAACAGAAATCCTTTGTGAAAAGGTATCTGGAATATGAGTGTACAAAGAAAAGGCCACATGACAAGGCAGTGAGAAAAGGACCAGTGACAAATCAAAAATGCCCTAAGGAGACCTTCAAAGAAATCGAACACTTCAGTCATGGATGTTCAGTCTCCAGAGATATAAGACAAGTAATTTCTCTTATTGAAATCACCCAGCCTATGGTATTTTGTTATAGTACTTCTAGCTAATAGATACACTTGTTTTATTTTTTTTTATTTTTTATTTTTTATTTTTTTTTTGTCTTTTTGAGACAGGGTCTCGTTATGCAGTTGAGGCTGGTCCTGAGCTCACTTTTGTAGCCCAGGCTGGTCTCAAACTCGCACCAATCCTCCTGCCTCAGCCTCCCGAGTGCTGGGATTACAGGCGTGAGCCACCACGTCCGGCTGGATACACTTGTTTTAAAGTATATATATACGGCTAACTCTTGACTTATAGACGTATTTGCAGTTCATGTTGATATTTAAATACCAAGGTGATTTGGCCAAGGCCACAGAGCAAATTTGTGAAATACTATGATCAGAAAATTAGTCCTCCAATTGAATGTACCTTGAGACCATATCTAGGCAAAACGAATCAGATGCAGAAGGTTACATATTACCTCGTTTCTTTTGTATGAGAAACCATAAATGCAAATAACTTAGAGATCAAATTAAAAGATGAATGATGGAAAGCAGGAAGATAGACTTTGTGGAGACGTGAAAGTGATCCAGAAGTGATGCAGGCAAGAAGGCAAGGAAAGGAAGAGAAAACACAACAATTAAGACGAGATACAGTGGCCGCTCACTTATTGCAGAGGTTATGTTCCAGACACCCGGCAGCAAGCGAAAATCAGTAAAGTGGTAATGTTATGTTTATTTTAGTATTTATATATATTTTAAGGCTTATAAACCTTTCCCACACTCTTATAAACCTTTACTGCACTTTTAAAAGCACTTCTAAACTTCTTAACCATTTTCTAAACTCATAAACCTACATAATTTTAACGACATATGCATACTGTATGATACTGCAGAATACCATGATATAGCAAAAAATTCATGATAAATAATTTAGATTCATATTTTTTTGAAACCCCGTGAGGTTTTCTTGAAAAAAAAAGGGGGGGGGGTAAGCTGCAATAGCAAAGGACTACTGTATAGATATATACGTTCCCCGAGATGAATGTCACTATAGCACATGGCAAATATAGAGCAACAGAAAAATAAGTATATGTAAAGAAATACAATCCAGTACTTATTAAGACCTCAATCCTGCTCTCCAGGCAAAATTTCTTGTTTGACTTTTATTAGTAAATGTTCTCAGTATAGGACAATTGTGTTCATTTAGGAAATTGGTCCATATACATAATATATTTCTTTTATCTCCTTTCCTCTGCCCCCTTTTATTTTCCAGCATCATATTTATTCATCTTATAAGGCCTTATAAAGTTAATTAGCAAGAGTAATGGACCAGGCCCAGTGTGGTGGTGCACGCCTGTAATCCCAGCACTTGGAAGGCTGAGGCAGGAGGATCAATGCGATTTCAGGCTACAAAAGTGAGTTCAAGGCCAGCCTGAACTGCATAATGAGATCCTGTCTCAAAAAGACACACATACACACACACACACACACACACACACACACACACACACTCAGAGGGGGGGGAGAGAGACAGAGACAGTCAGAGAGATAGAGAGAAAGAGAGACAGACAGAGGCAGAGACAGACAGAGAGACGGAGAGAGAGAGAACAATGGATCAAGGAACATCTCAGCCAGTTGTAAGACACCCCTACATTTTTCTGACTCTCCATTCGCATCGTGACCACCCAACCCAAAAAGTGCAATGCCTTGACTGAGCATTCTAAACCATGTAAGCAAATTCCTATAATTTGGGAGAGTATGCTATTTGCTTTGATGTTATTACAGTGAGCTAAAATAAAGAATGAAATAGCAAAAGTAAGTGGCATGTGTGTATGCACTCTATCACAATTCTTTTTGAAAGCATGATATTCATTCTTTTGGAATACTTCCATGTAGTTTAATACTTATTCTTTAAGCATGTCGTAGACATAGAAGGTAGTCCTATAAGGACAGAATAAGAGATGGAAAATCAGCAAAGACAGAAGGATATGTGGGGTCCTGACTGGAAGCTGGTGCCAAGATAACCAGATTCCTGAGACTGGAATCAAATGAGGCACACAGGAGAGAGAGTGCAAAGAATAGACAAGCATATAAGCTCCAGAACATTCTCCCCTGTGTACTTGTGAATAAATCTTATGTTGCCCTCTTTCAGACTTCAATTATAGTCTACGTCCTACTCTGCAAACAGCTGAGGTTCAGGAAGTACTTGCTCAATGGGTGAATGAATCAGAGGAGCTGGTTTAACTAGGAGCACATTTCAGTGTTGATCATAGAGAAGGGAGGGAGGTTCTCATACTAGGTCACAGTGGAGAAAGCAGTTCAATTACCAACACCAACAGACAATCAACTCCAGCTCAAGCATGGCAATTTTACGAGACCCTTGGCTATGGCGACTTTGCCTTTTTCTTGGTTTCCCCTTTCCCTTTCCACCCTCTGTGGACTATTTGCAAGCACCACAGCGTGATATCCGAACTTTTTACCTACACCCCCACCCACCCAATCTCATCAGCGTGTGGGCTATGGGAAGCCTAAATTGGCTGTGCAGCCGTTTGTTTTATTTTGTTTCCTCGCAGACAGTTGAACGACTCATATGGTCTGAAGGCTGAGGATTTTGGCATGCGCAGATGCCACACACACAAGGAATAAGACCTTATTTGTTAGGAACTGGGAAACAGAGTTGGAAAGTGCTTTAAAACAATGAAAGAAAGGGCCAGCATTTTGTCCTGACTCCCCGGTGCTTGAGTAGGTTAGAGAACAAATGTAACCTTGAGATTTCTGGGTCCTCCTGAACAGGGAAAGACATTCAGACCAGGGGATTAGCTAGTGTGTGAGTTAACATGTGAAAATGTCTTCACAATTCTCCCTGCAGGAGGTTGCAGAAGGGATAAGGAAGAGGGATTACTTAGAAAGCAAAAGAACTAGGAGGAAGCAAGACAGATGATGATTTTTGGAAGCAAAGAGAAGACAGAAGACGAAGTCAAGCTCGCATTGGAACTGATTTCTAGAATGACTGAGAGTGACATGAACTTTTATTTATATTTAGTTCCCGAAGATCCTGGCTGCCTAGGAACCTTTGTTGATGCCACAGAAACTCACACTGGACACCAGAACAAGGTCAAGAGAGGACACTGGGCGGGAAGAATTACACAGAGGAATGAAGATACTGAAAGGGGAGGGGGTGCGGTGGGGGGAGGGGAGCCACAGCTCCCCTCCTTTGTGAGCATACAGACAAGTCCATCAAACCCGTGGCAGCCTGCAGTGATGAGAAAGATACATAATATGATAAAGCTTGGTAGCAGGCATGTGTGATTGAACAGACCAATGAAGAGATAACATTTGAAAGCTTTACTGCTTGGAAAGCTGTTAGCAAGCTGGTGTCCCCTTCATCATGTTTAATTTTACTTTTACTACCCTTCATTTGCTTTGACGGGTTGATGTTGCCATGGTGCGGTTGGAATTCTCATAAAAGTGCTGTTACCCTTTCAAGATGGCCATTTTTTTCTAGGGTTTATACCACATTTTATAGTTATGTCAGAAGGTTTACTTGGTTTATGAATTCTCCAAGCTCTAAGATTGCTCTCGAAAAACTCTGGGTTGCCTTCAGTTCGTGCTGTTTAATTTCTGGTCTTTTAACAATGTTTGCTTCACTGGGTGATGTCCCAACATAATTAGAAATGTGTCTTTCAGCTCCCGCAGGGGAACAAAGGGCATGCAGGGAAACAGAACCCACTTTGCTTAGGGTGGAGCCCCTAACTACATGTGACCGTCTATATCTGCAGGAATATTGTACTTTTGAATAATGTGGTAATAAAATCACTAAGAAAAACTGTGAAAGGTGACAATTGATACGTAACCATGTGATTTGATGGCTCTTTTATTTCCTGTTTAACAATTTAAAGCTAAAAAGATCACGCAGAAGGAAACTACTATTCTAAATATCTACTTGACTGTTGAGGTCATGCTAAGCATTTTAGGAAGTCTTCTCTGTCTTCAATCAGTACAAACCACTCAATCAAGAAAATGAATTGATCACTCTATCTATTTACAAGAATTTTTAGTAACGCAAGGGAACTCCAGACACTATGCAATACCATATTTGGGAGACAACACCAGAACATGGCACAATTACTGTGATGAAACCTGTTATATCAGTTTTGGTGGATGAAAATGTAGTAAAAATTTGACAGGAGATAAGAGATATGTAAATTTATAAACTGTTCTTTGAGGTTTCTTCTAGTAAATGATTTTTTTTTTTTTTTTTTTTTTTTTTGACACAGGGTTCTGCTACACAGTTCAGGCTAGTCTTGTGCTCACTTTTTTTTCCGCAGCCTGGCTGCTCTTGACTCATAGTGATCCTCTTTGTCTCAATCTCCTGAGTGCTGCGATTGCAGACATGCGCCACCATGCCTGGTTCTGCAGTCAACGAGTATCTAAGTCCCTTCCTCCACATTGCCTGGCAAGATCTAGAATGTGCAAGCCATTTGAAGAAGTAGAGATTTGCATCTCCCCTGTGTTAGTTTCCTATGGTTGCTCTAACAAATTAACACAAAATTAGTGGCTTAATGGCAAATTGATTATCTTATAGTTTTGGAGATCAGAAGTCTAACCTGAGTCTCCTGGTACTAAAATCCTGTGTCCTCCTTGTTTATTTGAAAGTTCTGGGGAAGAACTTTTCTCTGGCTCCCCCAACTACTATAGAAAACCTTGCTTCTTTGGCTCATGCTGCTGTCTCCGCTGCCTTCAGAGAAACACTGTTCCATGTCCCCAATCATTCTTCCATGGCCGTATCCCCCTGACCTTCTCTTGCAACCTTCTGCCATTTTCAGGTCCCCTCTGCTTAACTGGATCCTCCAGAAAAGTCCAAGTAAATGTCCCTATTTTCAAGGTCAGCTGATTAAACCTTCATTCTACCTGTAAATTTAATTCATCTCGACCAGGTAAACATATTTACAACCACTCATGATTAAGGAGTGCATATATTTACAGCCCATTATTCTGTCTATTATACCACCTAGGGAGGGTAGCAAGTATGTTGGAGGACCACTTGGGCCAATAAAATCATATAAATTAGAGCTTAATCAAATCACCAGAGGCCATTTTTCTAGCTTAGCAATGATGGTGTTTTATAAAACACTGTATCGGGAGCTGGATTCCCTGACTTGAGATTCCTGACTAGTGAAGTAAGAATGGTAACATTATATCAACAGCAAGCAAGACTTTAAAAAGCTTCAAGGTATTTATATAAACATGAAAGTACTTGTTCAATTTGTACCTCTTTTACATTTTCACTGCTTTGAATTTTGCTATAGAAAACACAGTTGCATTAATTTGCATCTCTTGAATGACCAATGATGTTGAATATTATTTCATATATTTATTTGCCATTTGAATTTTTTCATCTGTAAAGTGAATATTCATCTCAGATGGCCATTTCTTGATTGGGTCTTTGAATTTGGAAGCCCTGATTTTTTAAAAAATTCTTTATATATTCTATATAAAATTCCTTTGTCTGAGGGACAGTTGGCTAATTTTTTTTTTCCAATTCATGAGTTTTCTTTTTACTCTATTAAGTGATTTGTTTTGACATGCAGAAGCTTTTCAAAAAGATGTGATCTCAACTATTGAGTTTTTGAAGTAATTCCAATGCAGTTTGGTTTTTGTTCATGAACACTCTACCTACTGCTGTGTCTTTAACTCCAGAAGATTTAGTGTTTTAATTTTAATATTTAAATCTTTCATCCATTCTGGCTGCAGCTTTCTGCATAGTGATAGACATGAGTCTAATTTTAGCCTTCAGCATGTGGAAAGCCAGTTTTTCCATCACCATTGGTTATAGAGGATATCTCTCTACCAGTAAACATGTTTGGCCCCTTTGTCAAAGATAAAGTGGCTGAGTGTGTTTGTAATTTCATCTGCATCTTCTAATCTGTTCCATTAATCCTCATGTCTGTTTATTTGTTTTATTTGATAAAATCATCTACTATGTAGATTTGTAGTATAATTTCAACTCAAGGATTATGAAGCCTCTTGCCTTTCTTTTGTGACCAGGCATTGCTTTTGCTATTCTAGGTCTCTTCTGGTTTCAGATAAGTTTTAGGAATATTTTCTGTAGACCTGTGAGATATGCTAATGACATTGCAATTGGGATTGCATTGAATCTGTATAATAATTTGTCTTACCCCAGAAATAATGGATGTCATCAAGAATTCAATGAATAACAAATGCTAGTGGGGCTGTGGGGAAAAGGGAATATATCTCCATTTCTGGTGGGAATGCAGACCAGGATAACCACTATGGAGATCAGTGTGAAGATTCCTCAAAAAGATAGACTTGGAGATCCATTCAAGCCAGGTATTCCCCTGCTAGGTATGTTTCCAAGTGAACTGAAAATATACCATGGCAGTTTATGTATATCAATGTTTATAGACGTGCAATTTATCATAACTAAATCTTGGAAATGATCCAAATGCCCATCAACTGAGGAATGAATAAAAACAATGAGGTATTTTTACACTATAGAGTATTACCTAGCTTTAAATAAGATAAACTGTAGGCTTTTGTAGGTACATAGATGCAACTAGAGACCATCACGGGAAGTGCCATAAGTCAGACATACATATGGGCACATCGTGTTGTCTCACTAGTGTAAGAAACTGAAAGAGTAAATAAGATGTGAAAGGCACAATGGATAGTGTAAAAGCGAAAGAATCTGTTCAATGGGAAGGAAAAACTATAATGAAGAAAAGGACAAAAAAAAGGGGGGATGTATATTTATGTATACATACAGGATAGCTTAGATAATTGTGCTGCTGATTTCTGCTGGTCTATTGAAAGAAGCTAATTCTTAATTTTTCTCTCCCTTTAGTGTCTTTTAACTTATCTTTTCACCAATTTTTCATGTTTATGTCTGGTAATCTAAACAACTAACTTCAAGATAACATTATGCAATACAATAACCATTATTGAATTCCTATTTTTTGTTTTACTTTATATATTTATATTGTGGCCAACTCAGCCCACCCTGGGGTTGGGGCTGGGCAGCATGTGGTGCTGGGGTTTGAACCGTGGTCCCTGCAGTTGCCTAAGCTTGCCTAAGCAGGCACTTTAGACTACTGAGCTATCTCAACAGCCCTCCCATTATTTTGTTTAGTGAAATTCTGTATCATTTCTACGTTTTTTAACATTTGTATTCTATTTAAAAGAAAATGCAGTTACAATGTACATCTCCAAATATCTCCATTATTTGCCTTCAATGTTCTAATCACACTAGGTTCGACAGTATGAATATCTTTAGACCCTTCCCTAAAATACAAAAAATAATAAAGAGGTGGATAACTGCTATAGTTTGTGTCTAGTCATTCCCCCAAAACCTCACACAGTCATGGGAGGGGGACTTCTAGAGTTTGAGACTAAATCATGATCCACTGGGATTATGTGTTTTAGTACTGCTGGCATTATGGATCTTAGTACTGCTGGTATTATGGGTGTGTATGCCTTCCCCAGCCTGGGGCACCTGAATGTATTACAAGAGAGAGACAGAGAAACAGGCTCTCTCTCTCTCTCTCTCTCTCTCTCTCTCTCTCTCTGTCTCTCTCTCCCTCTCTCTGTCTCTCTCTCCCTCTCTCTCTCTCTCTTTCACTTCTGTTGCTATTCTGCTACCATGAGCGCTGCTCTCTGCCATGTGCCTGCCTGCCTTCAAGCCAGCTGAATATGGAGTCAAACCTCAGTAACTGCACTAACTTTGAGCTAAATAAACCTTTCCTTTTTTCATTTTGGATATCAGGTATCTGTCCCAGCAATGAGAGAAGAGTAACTGAGACAATAACTGATTAGACCTTGGTCTCCAATTAGTATTTGGTGATGGTCAGGTCTCAGAATCCTGTCTGTTCTCCTAGCAAGATAACTTCCAGTGATCCCTACCTCCTGCTAGTCACATCCTCTTAAAATGTCCCTTTGGTGCCTGGGGATGTAGCCCAGCGATACACCTACCTGGAAACCTCAAGGTCATGAATTCATTTCCTGGTACAAGAAAGAGGAAAGAAAGAGAGAGAGAGAGAGAGAGAGAGAGAGAGAGAGAAAGAGAGAGAGAGAGAGAGAGAAAGGAAGGAAGGAAGGAAGGAAGGAAGAAAGAAAGAAAGAAAGAAAGAAAGAAAGAAAGAAAGAAAGAAAGAAAGAAAGAAAAGATTCCTTTTGACAGTGGATTAAATATCCTAGTGGTTTGCTTCAATTCAAGACAGTAGGTGAAATAAACCATACTTGCATGCATTAAGATCATATTGTCTCTCTAGTGTAAGAAGCTGAAAATGTAAACAAGATCCAAATGGTACAATAGGAATAGTGAAAAGGAAACAAAAGGAAAGAACAATTTGGATGGGGGAAAATAAAAAAGGAAAAAAGAGAAATACATACACAAGATAACCAAGATAGCTGTACTACTAGTTGCCATTGAAAGGAACGGTTAGTATTCATATTATTTAATCAACCATAACTCTGTCTGCTAATCTGAGCTACTAGTTTAAATATAACAATACACAATATAATAACCATTCTTAATTTCCCATCATCTTGTTTTGAAATTCTGTGTCACACTCATCATTATTTTTCTCTCTCTTTAAAGTAAAGAGATGGGACGGCGAGATAGTTCAGCGGTCTAAAGCACCTGCTTAGGCAAGTTTAGGCATCGCAAGGACCTTGATTCAATCCCCGGCACCACATGCTGTGCCAGCCCCACCCTCAAGGCAGGTTGAGATGGCTATATATAAATTAATAGGTAAAGTTAAAAAATAAATAATAAAGTAAAAAGAGAGACTAGGGTGAGGTGCTACAATAGCAATTCTATGACCAAGTTAGGAAAGATTGCAAGCAAACTGTCTTGTTGTCCTCAGGGACATAAACTATCACATTGAGGAGGTCATGTGATAAATTTCAGAGGAGACTTCCAACCCACAGCCAACCAGGGCTCTGAGTCCTCAGTCCTAACACATTCATGTCACTGATCTGGTAAGAACCACAGACTGCAGTAGAAAGTAAACCTTGCTTCAGCAAGATCTTGACTATGGCCTTGTGAGATACCCTGAAATGATAGCCTCACAAAACCATACCCGGATTCCTGACCCAAATGTAGGCTAAGATAATAATTCTATACTATTTAAGTCACCAGCTTGTTGTGGCATATGCAGAAACAGAATGTTCATATAGTCTTTGATGGAGTACAGTTTTTGCCTTCCTGGAAGATTAAGCTTTCTCCCCATGTTTACAGAAGATGAAGGCAAGCTGGGCTATGGCTCTACTCATTTGTCTCTTTGCTTGCTTGTTTGATTACTTGCTTGCTTATCTGTTTTGCAGTTCTTAGGATTTAACCCAGGGCTTTCTTGTCCAGGTATATCCTCAGCCTTATTTTAAATGTTTTGGTTTGACACAAGACCCCCCTCCATTGCTAAGTTGCCCACAACAGGCTCAAACTTGCAAACCCTAGCTCCTAAGAGCCCTGAGAGATGGGTTTGAATACTCTCAGGCTAAAGCCTGTGCAAACAGCAAGTAGTGCATTGTCCATCATGGTAACTAGTTCAAGATCAGCTGTGGGCCATCAAATGGGAAGGTGGGACCCACTACCTTTCCATTGTCCACAGGAAGACTTTGCTTCACCTTGGAAGAAACTTTTTGCAAGACAGAAAAGCAAATGAATGAAGTGGCATTGGTTAGAGAGAATGTGACATATGGTGTGTTTCACTGATGTCACTTAATAGCACATTTTTACTTAGGTTTAGCCAACTAGAAGTTACGCACCATTTTAATTATGTTAGAAGTCAGAAAAGAAGAGTATTTAGCTTGCATTTCTTGTTCCAAGTTCTCTTCTTAATTGCCTTTTCATTCAAGTTGCAGGCTTATGGTGGCAGCCACAGCCCTGTTGAAAATCAATTCATTGCATCAGAGACCTGGCCTCATAACAGAGCACCCCAGTAGGACCAACTTCTGTAGCTCTTGACTTTCTGAGATGGATTATGCTCATAGTCCATTATTTGAACAAGAGTACCTGACTTATGGCAAATCTATCTGAAGCAGCACTGTAGAACGCTATTTTATCTTTAAGAAATGTATTTTTATAAAAGTAAGATATTTACTTCTGTCGCAGGAAGGAATTCGAGCAGAAAAAAAATTTCTCTCTAATGTTTGTTGAATCATATGAGCACGATGAGGGGGAGCAATGCATCAGCCAACTAACCTGAAACACTCTTGTAGTTTTATTTCAAGGAGAAAGGCTGAGAAAGGTGCTCTGTGACATTGCGTGAAATTCGTTATTTCTCTTTCCAAGGCATGCATAGCATCCAGGAACTCTCAGGAGTAGTACCTCTGTTCTCTATTATTTAATTTTTTCCAAGCATGCTAGCCATGCTCCTTCCAAAGCCTTCGTCTTTAGGACTGGTGGGGTGGGAGTGGAAATTTACAGTCTTTGAGGATGGTCACCCCTGTTTGGAATCACGGGCTTAAGAACCAGAAGGGGCCACTGAGCTGAGCTGATCCAAGCCTCTCATTTTATGAGTGAGGGAACCTTTAGTGAAAGATCTTACCAATGATTAATGCCTTTGGCAATACCCTTAGGTCTAACAGAAGAGAGGCCAGTTCAGCATTCGCAAAGGGCATGGAAATCGCGGAAATGGGTTTTGGCTTCATTAGACTTGGCTTACTTATTTTCTTTTCACTTGGCTGAAGTTAGATAAAGGACACTGGGCCAAAGATCTGAAGATGTTGTGGCCCAACATGGGTTTCAGTCTAGCTCACTCATTCTGACTGGGTCCTTAGGAAAGCTCCTTCATCTCTTCATTTCCACATCTATCGTCCAGGAGAAAATAACAGGACCAACTTCTTTGGCTGAGCTGAGGATGACATAAGAAACTCCTAATAAAACACTAGAGACATGGCCCAACTTTTGGCAAGGTTCATGAAATATCTGAGATGATTATTATCAGTTCCTATTAGCCTTAAAGACCTGGACTTGTTGATCTATCCCAATTGTAAGCCCTTCACCCTTGGGGCCCCAGCATGGCAATATACAGAGTGAAAATTTTCAATATCAGGACACTTTTGACCTCATGCCCCACTTTTCTCCTGGCTTTAGTTTGGAAGATGTCTTTCTTACCTTCTAGAATGGCACCTTCTGCTGGCTCTCATCCTGTTGTCTTTGCAGCAGGATGAGAAGCGCCTTAAGAGTGAAGCTCATAGTTGATATTTTCTGCTTTATCCGAAGTCCTTATACAGTGTCTCTGACTAATAGGTTCCCATATCCAATCAGCACTTTCTTATTGAATTTCTGTTACTCCACAATACATGCTACATTTGATGGGCTTATTCGGTGGTGGCCCCTGCCTGGCTAAAAGCTATAGAATCACAGGGGCTTGTGATTCACAGTCAGACAGTGGGCAATCAGTGCATATAGTGGCTCAAAAAGCTGGCCAGAGGGCTGCAGCATGAGCCAGACAAAGACAGTGAGATAAGAGTTGTGTTTGGATGCAAGAGAAGGCCACAGTGAGAGATTAGGCCAGGTCTAATAGTGAAGAAGGGTTTATAAATACTTATGAATTTTCATCGGCCACTTGTCCCTGAGGCAAAAAGGACTTGGAGCCTTAGCTGAGCTTTAAAAGCATTTGGATGGCAATCCTATGCTGGATACTGGTTCCCAAGCCCAGAATGCTCTGGGGGAGTGGTCCTGGTGTTGCTTTTCGCTTTCCTTCTTTCCTGCACCAGAACTTCTCTAAGAGGCAATGGCTTTGGACAGAACAAAAGGCAGTGTTTTGTTCTCTCCCATAGATCATCCCTTGTTGTCAGGGATTAAATTTTAAGCTGTCCTGGTCACTCAGTGTGGATTGTTGCCAAGAGTTTTGCCACAGAATGGTCACATACAATTATTCACGAAGAGTAACAACCATACTTCAGAAACCAACTGCCCTCTCCTGTTCTCTGCCACCTTCACGGGAGCCCTTGCTGACAATCTCTTCATTTCTGTTCACTGTCAGCACCATAGTTTAACAGCACCTTGTTGTCCATCAAGGCTCTTTCAGGACTGCGGGTTGAGGGACTGCAGTGTAAGTAGGGAGAACGAAGAACCAGAAGGACATTTTAACCTCTGGCCAGGTCGATTCAGGGCCAGTTCAGTGAGCTGTTAGTGTTTTGTGGCTGGCTAGACTGAGAGAACTCTGAGACACAACTGGAAAGCTTTAGGACAGCATTTCACACACTCCCTCAGAGACCCCAAGGTTCTTCAATTGTTCGGCCAGTGCTGTGCACTCTATGGTCTATCGTCCGTCACGTGATCCGCAACGTGCCTCCATTGCTTCAGGCAACTCTTGGTTCTGGTTACTTCAAACCAGGTCAGCCAACTGCCGCTGTGGTTCCTCACACTTTGCATGTCGACACTGCTTGGTGCTCTCTGCCCTCGCCAGTTTAATCATGTCTACTCCAAATGGCTAACTAAACACACCTCTCCAGATTTGAAAGATTGGGTCAAAATGGAACTGAGGGGAAACTGTTTTCTAGATGAAATGATAATCCAAATGTAGGGGAAAATAATGATGTACTGCCTTGAAGCCTTCTAGGATTTAAGAGTTATTCATCTTGATCTAGCAAAGTAAGGATTTCAAAAGCAGAGTGGCAAATTGTGTGGATGACCTCACTTCTATATATGTGTCTGTGTCCACATTTGTGGACGAGTGCCTATGCCCATATACATGGGACCATGACAGGGGTTCAAAGCTGACCGAACTGTGTGTACAGGAAAATGAAGAGAGCAACAGGGGGCGAGGGCTGCAGAAAGCTGGAATTGCCTCTACTTGGATACTCAGGACAAATGGTGTCCATGAACTGCCGATTACTCATCCAGCTGCTGGTGTGACTCAGAGCCCTGTTTCTGAGTGCCTTCTGTGCCTCTCTGACGTCATAGCACACTTCCGTCCTGGGCCTCTGTTCCAGGCCAGCTCTATCCTTAGTAAGCTTTACTAGACAGCTCTCTCACCATGATGGCAGTGCCTGTGGAGGGAAGGGAAGTGACTCTGGAGAGCACGTTGATGAGAGAGGCTGTGACATGTGATAAAATGATGAGCTGCCTGGGGAAATCTCCACAGCCTTGGCTCTGCAGTGCGATTAGTCTTGGCCTCACTGGGGGACGCTGGTTGCCTTTGCCCAGCCCTTTAGAAGGAATAATATATGATTTGGATATTACCCTGCTATCGACATCCTGGCATTTTTGCTTTAACAATTTTTAAAAAAACAAGTAGGAGTTTACAGAGCTAGGTACTTAATAATCCCAGAGACAGCAGAGGGTGATAGCATGAATGCATATTGCATTTGTCCCTGGTTTCCTTAGATTCATAAATGCAAGTATAGAAAAATGTATCCTCTTTATGTTCAGAAAATGATTGCTAAGCAGGTGGAATTTCAATAGATGGAATTAAGAGTTTCAAAATGAGGAATCTCAAAAATCCCTCCAGTTTGGAATTATATATATATATATATATATATATATATATATATATAATTGGAATTATATATATATAATTGGAATTATATATTATATATTATACATTATATATATATATATATAATATATATATCATATATATATATATATATATATATATATATATATATATATATATATTGCTTTGATGTTCCACTTAGTGTTGCAGTGTTAACCACTGCAATTTGATTGACCTGGAATTTCTCCAGCTATGCAGAATACTAAATCTTTGGGAAACTGAGTCCCCCTCTGATTTGAGTTTAGACACAGACTGCAGAGGTACATCAGGTAGATGTTAACCCACTTTTAGGAGATGGATCTGGTGCTCACTCTAACAACTCTTTGTCTGAATGCATCTATATTGCTTCTGGTCCTACCAATGAATTCACTTTTTTGGGTCCCCCTAAGAAGAAAGGAATGCTCAGTGAAAAAGCACTAAATAAAATGAGGTAGAACAGAAAAATTTGGAGTTAGATACAGGAAAAGATTTTCTTATTTATAACATTTTTGGTGTGATGGGCTCATTCTCCGTTTGACTTTTTAAAAAACCCTGTTCATGTTTATGTATATGAGTATTAGATTCTTGCTTTCTCATTGCTTTTATTAGACAGAAATATGGGGGCAAAAAGAGAAAAACAAAACTTTGAAGGTGGCTGTCCCTGCCACCTTCATCCTTGTTGACAAACTGTTCATTTCTGTTCACTGTCAGCACCGTAGTTAAACAGGACCTTGTTGTCCATCAAGGCTCTTTCAGGACTGCGGGTTGAGGGACTGCAGTGTAACTAGGGAGAATGAAGAACCAAAAGGACATTTTAATCTCTGGCCAGGTCGATTCAGGGCCACTTCAGTGAACTGTTAGTGTTTTGTGGCTGGCTAGACACATAAGCTAAAGACTATGGAGTAATCTAGTAATATGGCCCCCTCTGTACTTAGCCTAGATGTTGGTGTGGAATCCAATTTGATGTAAGTTGATGTTTCAAAGGTAAAGAGAGAAGTCCTCAGTTTCCTAGTTCATGGGAAGAGGCATTTGGGGCAGCTTGAGTGGAGAAAGAAATGAGCACATTCGAGAATGCCCATGCGGATACGATCTGGCTTTATGGGAGAAAGAGAAAGCCAGCTCGAGTTGAAGACTTGTGACAAGGCTGGAACTCTACGGAAGAGAAGACATAGTTTCCATAAGTAACCATAAGACATACATAAAAAATTTATAAATATTATATAAATATGCCTTCAAACAACTAAATTTAATGAAAGTATCACTATATATATCTATATAGGTATATATAAATATATATAGATATGCTATCACGAATATTATATTTGGGCTTTTTATATCTGTTTAGAGGAGAAACTGATATACAATCTATTTTTTTGTCTTATCCTTGTCTGAATGTACCATCAGTATTGTATTAATTTAAAAGACAATGGTTGTAAATTTCCTGTCTTCTGTCCTCTGAAACAATTTTTAACCATTATTTCTTTTTTTAATCTTTTATTTATTTATTTGGTACAGGGTCTTGCTATATACATATTGCTAATATACATATTTCTTAAAAGATGACAAGCTTTCATGAAATTATCTTTTGTTATTGCTTGGTGAAGACAAACTTTAAAAATAATTGGTTTTCTTACAATAATTATTGAAATGAGTCATTCCTTAGACTTTTTCCATCTTATCTACTTTTTCTAATCTTGCCACAGCTGCTCAAGACATCTTAAATAATTTCCATTTCCTCAGTGTCTACTATTCAGCTTTCTTTTTCATCACTTTTTAAAATTGGTGGGTGAACCCAGGACCTTTGCACTGAGCTGCACCCCAGCTCCCACCATTTTCATTAATTTAGAGATCCAGTTGTGTAAAGTTTCTAAGTCCAGGCCCAAAACTTGCATGATTCTCTTCCTCTGCCTATTAGATGACGGGGATCACAGCATTGTGCTCCACTTCCTAGCTTTTCATTGTTAAGATTTCTTCTTTTTGATCTACACAGCCTACTATATAAATCTATTCCATTAGGTTTTATTAAAAAGTTTTCCAGTTTTTTTTGTATTTGTCATGTGTATCAGTCAGGGTTTAACTAGAGGAACAGATATAACACAAGATATCCAAATATATAAAAAAGAAACCCCACAAGATTGGCTTATGATGGTCAGCCACAGAGTGGAATGAGGAAGTGTGCAGAGGGTATCTGCACGCTGGAGACTGAAGGACACAGTCCAAGGTCTGGAGGTCATTGCAGGGTTCCATGCAAGAATGTATCAGTCGACTGATGAGTCTGCCTCTCAAGGGATGAAAGACTGATAAATCTGCAATGGAAAGCTGAAGGATCCAAGGCAGAGGCTGAAGGATCTGCGCTAGAAGCCAGGAGATGACATCCAAGCAGACTGGGAAGACTGAAGGACCTCGAGGAAGTGTAACAAAACATCTTCCTCAGTCCCCTTTTATCTAGCCTCTAAGTGCTGAGTCACTCTAGGGCCCACCCTCCCTGCCTAGGGAGGGGCTCCCATACCCCAGGACATGGAGGGGACCCAGCCAAGCCTTCAACTTGGTCTTAACCATCCAGCAGAGAAGTCTAACAGGGGGTATAAAAAGTAATGCCATATTAATATGCTGAGTTGTAAAAGACTCAACTCAACAGCTCCTGACATTGCCAGTTCTGCTGATAACCCACTACTATCATGAAATATGGGACTATGCATACAACTACTTTCTCTTAGTTCAATGAGAAGAAAGATTTGTACTAATAGTTCTTAGACAAGATATCATGTCTGCATCTTGTACTCTGAACAACTACTATGAAGACAACATATGCAATGTATTTTTGTAACTATCCTACTAACCTGTTTTGAAACTGTTTTATTTATTTCTCATTAAAATTAATTTAAAATTTTTAAATGTCTTTTCAAAAGAAATGAGTAGTTCCTCAATTAAGCATACTTTTACCTGAGTAACACATTAGCTGTATCTCATAAGTTTTCACCATAGTCCCTTTGGCACTCCTTGAGATTTGTTGCGATTCATTAAGCTGACACAAATTGTGAACTCACTGTTAGAATTTAACTCTGAACTGAACACTCCAGCCCTCTTCCAAGATACTCGTACCCTTTGTGGTACAGTCTACGCAGCAGGGTACCCCCTTACTCCCGAATTAAAAGAAGTTAGATAGCTCCTTCCGCGCCATGCAGTTGCTTCCTTCCATTCCTTTCCTTTATCAATGAATACTAGGCCAATCCTATTACATTGCAGAAGCAAAAGAAGTATATAAATATCAAAACATAAAAGACCCATTAAAGGGCAGCACACACTAATGAAAGAGATCTCCACAATACCAAGATTTTTCTACCCTAACTGATCCTCAACTCTTAGCACAAAAACAATAGCAAGATGAGAAAATAAGGCAACAAAATGCCTCGAAAAGCCCTCCACTCATCAAAAATAGATTTATGGCACTGAGGTGGAGAAAGTCAGAAACAAATTCAAAGATGACTAAGTGGCTAAAATGTTTGAAAAGGTTAAAACAGAAACAAAAAAACAAGTCCATAAGATGTTCAGTGAGCTCAAACAAAATGTAAACAAAAGATAAAGGATTCAATTGATAAAATATTCCTTGAGCTTAAACAGGACATAAACAAAATGTTGGATAAATTGAACCAAACATGACATGAATTACCAATATTGTTAAGAAGGGATTATGAAAAGAAATCAAAAAGAAATCCAGGATATAAAATTATTTTATTGAAAATAAGAGCAGTAGCTTCAATTAATGTGAAGGAAGTATCAGAATAAGAGTAAGAAGGCAGCCAAATAGCTCAATGGATTAAAGGGCCTGCAAGCAGACGCAGGGGCCAGGGGTTCAATCCCCGGGCCTTCTGTGCTTACCTCACTCCCAGAGTGCACCGAGAAGGCAACTAAGACTAGGTATGTGGTGCACACCAGTGATCCCAGCTCTTGGGAGGCTGTAAGTAGACAGATCACTATGAGTCCAATCTAGTAGTTAGACCCTGAATAGCCTGTAGACCTTTCCCTAAAAAATATATACATACATGCATACATACATAATAGTAAGAAGACAGGTTGTAGTAGATCATATACTCAGTGATTCACTGAAAAATAATAAAATGCAGTGGAAATGGAATCCAGCAGCTGCTAGATAACTCAAACCACAAAAAAACCTAAGTGTTAAAAGCTCTATTCATTAAAATCATAGCAAAAAATAACTCACATTTAGGGAAAGAATTCAAATTCCAGATAATGAGGAATATAGAAATTCAAATACCCATGTCCAAAAAAGAATACCAGGACACATAATAATCAAAATTCCAACAATTCAGGATAAAAATAAGATATGAAAGCTATTATAGCAAAACATCAAGTAATATATAAAAGCAACCCTATCAAGATTAATATAATAGCAGGTTAACTAACAAAACTCTTAAAGGCCAACAGAGCTTGGAATCAAGTCCTAAAAGAAAAAAAGTTTCAATCTGTATTCATACGCCCTGAAAAATTAGTTTTCAAAATTCATGGAGAAGTAAAAAAAAAAGTTTCCATGATAAAGAACACTTAAAGGAATACATAACCACAAAACTAGCATTGCAGAAAGTACTCAGAAGAATCCTAGAAGAGAACAAAGTCGACATCATCAAACAGTCCACTGTAGCTCAATCAAATAAATTTAACTTGGAGAAAGAAGGAATTTAACTGAAAGAGCAATTCACCATAGGGAAAAAGAAAAAAACTAGCAATGAGAAAATAATGCAATGAAAGGAGATATTCAGTACCTCTCAGCAATAACTTTCAATGTAAATGGACTTAACTTCTCAATAAAAAGACACAAATAGGCAGACTAGATCAAAAATAAACACAACTATATGTTACCTATAAGAGACACATGGAAGGTCGTGAAGATAGCTCAGTAGTCTAAGCACCGACCTAGGCAAGCACAAGGACCCGGGTTCAATCCCTGGTACCACATGCCCCACCCTGGGTGCAGCACACCTACCACCACAGCCGGAAGTGGTGGTACCTGCCTTCCATCCCAGCACCAAATACATAAAATTTTAAAAGTAAAATAATAAATAAACGAGACATACCTCATCTACAAAGAAATACTGAGAGTAAAATGATGGAGAATAATGCTCCATGTAGCAGAAGCCTAAAGCCAACCAAGACTAACTATTCTATTTTCAGACAAAGAGAACTTCAAGCCACAATTGATCAGAAGGAATAGAGCAGGTCACACTAGGAAACAAAACAACTTAACAGGAAGAGATAACAATTGTGAAAATATACGCCCTACATGCTAGCACACCCAATTTCATAAAATGTCTACTTAATGGGCATTAAAGTCAGATAAACTTCAATACAATCCTAGTAAGGGAGTTCAATAGCTCATTCTCACAAAGAGGTCAACCAAATAATAAGTCAACAAAGAAAAATCAAAGTTGAATCACACTATAAAACAAGTGGACTTAGCTGATATTTACAGTGTTTGATCCAACAACAGAATAAACGTTTTTCTCCACAGCCTGTGGAATGGTCCTCTAGCGTCACGTCTTAGACGACGAAGCATGCTTAAACAAGGACAAAAGAACTGCAATTGTCTCTTGCATAATGTTGGTTCATAGCAGCAGGAAACTAGAAATCAACAGCAAAAGACACTTCAGAACTAACAGACACGTGAAAGTTGGTACTATGCTCTCAAATAGTCAATGGGTACCATAAGAAATCAAAGAAGAAATTAAATGTTTCTAGAATCATAATACAGTGGCAATGAAGCACATCAGAGCCCCTCAGGCCCAATGAAATGGACTTAAAATTTTTTTTAAAGTGTATCGCTGTGAATGATCATATTAAAAAAAAAAAAAAAAGAATGTCTTACTTATTTGCTTATCTCTGAGACATAATATCCAACACTCATAGCTTAAGGGAGATGTTTATTTTAGCTCACTGTTTCTAGAAATTTCAGTCCATCATTAGCTGGTTCTATAGCAGAGCAGGGTGGCAGCTGGGCACAGCAGTGAGGGCTTGCTCATGGTGTGGCAGGCAGGAAGCAGAGGGTGACCAAAGAGAAGGCAGACAGCCTTCCAGGCCCCACCTACATCACCTCACATCCTCCAGCCACCCATCCTTACTCAATATCACATTTAACTAAAAGCATTTTGCTTCTTCTCTGTCTAACTACTTGATGATATCTCTAGATTTTTCCATGTTGTTCTACATAGCAGGAGTTTGTGTAGCACTGTTCCATATAGAGGTAGTTTGTATCTTTCCCAAGGTGCATTATTCCATTATGTTTGTTTGCTTGTTTGTTTTTGCAGTACCAGGGAACTGAACTCAAGACCCAGTGATCGCCAGGTAGAAGCTTATTCTACTGAACTATCTCCCCAGCCCCTATCCCCTATTCCATTATATATATATATATATATATATATATATATATATATATATATATATATTCAAGGTCTGGTACATGCTGATGCCCCAGAAGGACTCACACTACTCTGGTTTATTCCTGAATTTCTGTGGCTTCCAAACAGGTGTCCAGACCCTTCATGCTGACAAACTTTGAACTGTGATCCTTGTCTCACAAGATTGTTAAGAATTCACCTTTCCTTTACGGATTTTCGCTTAAGCTTTTAGCAACATTTCTTGCATAGCTGTGTAGTTCAACAAAAAGCCCTATGGGAAAACCAGCATAACACATCCAACTTCTTCCTTCCATTCCTTTTTTTCTTTTTTTTTTGGTCTTTTTTGAGACAGGGTTTCATTGTGCAGCTCAGGCTGGCCTTGAGCTCACTTTTTTAACCCAGGCTGGTCTCGAACTCACACTGAACCTCCTGCCTCAGCCTCCTGAGTGCTGGGATTAACGGCGTGTCCCACCGCACCCAGCTCTACTTTTCTGTTCAAAGGCCTGTTGTATTCTCTATTCTTCCGTGGTATTCCTTTGCCTACCCTAGTCTGAGTTTTTTCACTCTCCCCAGCCTTCTGCCTACCGCTAAATATTCAAAAGCTTTCTCTTCTCCTTCTCTCTATCCTTTGTAAAACCAGATACTCTTTGCTTTAGCTTATTAAATACAGTAGAATTTACTCTGCCCCTGAGATGAAACCACAGCAGGCCCTTTGAATGCCTTTTAGGTTATAGAGAAATCTAGAATCATTTCAGGTTTCAAATGCAATCTTAATTGGAGAAATAAATCTGCATTCCTGCCCCCAGATGAGGAGTCAGAGGGTGGAAAATTCACCAGGACAGGCTCACGCTTCCCTGTTCTTCTCCTCTCTCTCACTAGCTCCACCCAAAGTGGAAACAGGAAGAGGAGAAAGAAGCTCCTGAAGTGATTATTTGCAGAGTACTCTACAACAATATGGCATTGTGGGAGTCTGCTAAAGTCTAAAGAAATGACTTTCTTTCAGGTGTTTGGGGCTTCTTTGACTGCTGTCCTATGTAAAGAGAAGAGCACATTTTTCCTCAGACTTTTCTGGACCTCACTGCAGGAATATTTCTCATAAGACTCTGTGCAGAGCTAGGGAGATAGCTCAGAAGTCTAAGCATTTGACGGACAAGCACAAGAACCTGGGTTCGATCCCTAGTACTACAAGCCATATTGGCCCTGGAACCTGAGGCATGCCATACTGGCTACCAAAATCAGGCATGGTCATGCATGCCTGTAATCCCAGCAGTGGGGAGACTGAGATAAGAGGGTTACTATGAGTCTGAGCTGTGTAGCAAGACCCTGTGCCAAATTAATCAATCAATCTCTGTTCAGGTCGTATTATCCTTCTAGATGAGATTCAATGGTAGAATTTTTAGATGACTTCAGACTTACTATGTTTCTTCAATAAGAGCTACCTGGGGTCCACAGAAAACACCCATGCTCTGCTTTGGAAGGAGTCAATTTAGTTTCAAATGCAACCATCCTTGCCTATGGCTCTCCTGCTCAGCCCAGCAACCATAGAGGTCAAACTCCTGTGGACAGATAACAGCCCTCCCGCCTTGTTTCCTCTCTGACCTAATGTGAGGTGATAGGTGGCTCTTCTCCTTTCCCTGGGGAAGGACTCCTAGCCCGATGACTGCCAAGCAAATGCTTCTCTGGAAATCCACTGCAGACTTTCTTATGCCCTTGGAGTTACTCAAAGGATTTCAAGAGTGGCGAAGGCTGGCTGTTATTTGCTGTGAAGATCTGTGTTTGGTTGTGTCTGTTTGTCAACTTGCCTTGTGATTTTATTTCTGTGGTATTGTGATGGGCTAGATCATGATCCTGAAAATATGTCCACATGCTAAGTTTCAACTTTAAAAATAAAAAAGTCACCTTGCATTGAAAGAGGGAACCAGACAGGGTGATAAAGTTAAGGACCTTGAGATGGGGAAATTATCCTGAATTTTCTGGGTGGAACCAGTGTAGTGACATATGAGCATTACAAGGAGGCAGGAGCATCAGTCATCAGTGGTAGTCGAGATAATAGCAGAAAGCAGTTAGAGTGACATGAAGAGGGGGTTATGAGCCAAGGAAGGTCAGTGGCCTCTACAAACCCCAAAAGACAAGATAGATTCCCCCTGGTCTTGCAAAAAGAATGAGCTTTGCTAACACCATGTTTTTTCTTTTCTTTCTTTCTTCTTTTTTTTTTTTTTTTTTTTTTTTTTTGGTAATACTGAGGATCAAACTTGGGACCTTGTACTTGCCAGACAGGAGCTCATGCCACTGAGCTATCTCTCCAGCCCCTAACACTGTGACTTTAGCCCAGTGAGAAACTGATTACTGTGGATCTTTAATCTCCAGAACTGTATGTGTTATGGGGTCTGTCTAGTTGTCCTCCAAAAGCCTCATGTAGTCATGGGAGGGGGGAATTTCTAGAGTTTGAGCTCAACTCATGATCCACTGGGATTATAGGTAATCCAAGGATGAGATTATGGGTCTGAGTAGTGCTGGGATTATGCGTGTGGTGAGGCAGAGAGCCTGAAAGTAATATAAGAGAGACAGAGAAACAGACTGCCTCTCTGTTACCTCTCTGTTGCCTCTGCTGCTTTGTTTCTGCTCCACATATTTGTCCCAGCAACAGGAGGAGAGTATCTAAGACAGTATGGAAATAAATTTGTATTGTTTTAAAACCACAAAATCTGGCTTACATAGCTCAGACTCATAGTGATCTTCATGTCTTAGGCTGCCCACTGCTGGGCTTACAGGCATGCACTACCATCCCTGGTTTTGGTGGCTGGCATGGGATGCCCCGGGTGCCAGGGCCAGCAGCGTGTGCAGTACCAGGGACCAAACCCAGGTCCTTGTGCTTGTGTGGCAGGCCCTTAAACTGCTGAGCTATCTCTCAAGCCCTGAACAGAAAGTCTTATGAGGAGCATTCCTGCAAGAAGGCTTAGGACAGGTCTGAAGAAGGACATAGTAATAGCAATAGGAAAGCAACACAGGCAAGATATCTCAGGAAGTTTTTCTGATATTTATTTATTTACTTATTTATTTACTTATTTGCTTATTTATTTATTGTCTTTTTGAGGCAGGGTCTCGCTATGCAGTTCAGACTGACTTAGAGTTCACTTTTGTAGCTCAGGCTGGTCTCAAACTCACACTGATCCTCCTGCCTCAGTCTCCAAAGTGCTGAGATTACAGGTATGTGCCATCACACCCGGCTCTGATTTTAAATCTAGTACCTTGCCACAAAATGCAATCAGATTGGGGCTGGTGAGATGGCTCAGCGGTCTAAAGCACCTGCTTAGGCAAGCTAAGGCAACCACAGGGACCACGGTTTGATCCCTGGCACTACATGCTGCACCAGCCCCACCCCCAGGGTAGGCTGAGCTGGCCATAACATAAATAAGTAAATAAAGTTTTTTAAAGATGCAATCAGATAAATAATTCCTTTACTAGTTGGACTAATAATACATAATTCTCCAACTATAGCACATATTTAAAATCTGGAGGAGGGTTTCCAGGTTCCAAGTTGCCTTCTTTACGGATAATATTGATATACATTGCATAGCACTTATCAAATTCATATCAGACATTGTCTTAGTGACTGGTTTTCCATTTGTTTCGGCTAAGTAACTTTAAAGATACAGCCCTACCTATTTTTATTTCTTTGCTTATAAGAAAAAGTAACATTGTCTACCTGTCTGGATTTGCATGAAAAATATTTAAAATTGAGAAAACTTTTAGTCAGTATCTGCCATGAAGCTAATGGTTGAAACAGGGTAGCCATTAAAAAGTTAGATAATTAGCTGGGCATAGTGGCACATGCCTGTAATTCCAGCACTTGAGAGGCTGAGACAAGAGGATCAGTATGAGTTTGAGACCAGCCTGGGCTACAAAAGTGAGTTCAAGGTCAGTCTGAACTGCACAGCAAGACCCTGTCTCAAAAAAGACAAAAAATAAATTAGATAACTATTGATAATATTAGCAATATTTTGATTCATGGTGCAGTTGACTTGCATATGTATATCAAGCATTTGTTTGTTCAATGTGCAGAGCAATCAAGGGTGCCATGGTAAGTTAAAAAAATAATCTGTTCTAGCTTCATTTCAGCCAGAACCACCATCTTCCAGTAATTTGCCAAAATGACTAACAGAAAGGACAAGAGGAGGGGAAGCTGGTATATGTTCTCCAGGACTTTTAGAAAACATGGGGTGGTTCCTCTGTCCATGTACATGTGAATCTACAAAGAGGGTGATGTTGTAGACATCGAGGGAATGGGTACTGTGCAAAAAGGAATGCCTCACAAATGTTACCATGGCAAAATGGGAAGAGTCTACAGCGTTACCCAACACGCTGCTAGCATTGCTATAAACAAACAAGTTAAGGGCAAGATACTTGCCAAGAGGATTAATGTGTGTACTGAGCATATTAAACACTCAAAAAGTCATGAAAGATTCCTGAAATGTGTCAAGTAAAATGATCAGAAAAAGAAAGAAACCAAGGAGAAAGGTACCTGGGTTCAGCTGAAGTGCCAGCCCACCCCGCCCAGAGAAGCACACTTTGTAAGGACCAATGGGAAGGGACCTGAGTTATTGGAACCTATTCCCTATGAATTCATGGCATAAATGGGATATTGCTCTGCTGTTCACCACCTACTTGGCAGCTTAAGTGTTCTAGGTCCTATATAAAAATAAAATCATCTTGTGTTGTAAGGGTGATTTTCTTAGTTGAACAGGTATGTGGTACCTTCTTACCTCAGAAATATTTGTACCAGATTTTCACTGTACTTAGTAATTGTGTCTGCTATATGTGTAAATATTGTATAGTCTCCCTAATATAAGAACTTTAAAGAAGAAAACAAGAACTTAAGGGCATAACACAGCTGAATGTGTTATGGACTAAACAACGAAGCGACTGGAAGCAGATAAAGCAGAAAACATATCAATAGCAAAACCATACACTGATGTACACAGGATGAATCAGATATTGGTCTTAAGAACCTTCA